>CAODLS011973927.1:0-10350 GCA_948243855.1 Flueggea neowawraea
CCCCTAACTTTTATTTACTACTTCATTTAATACTTTGTACCCCAAATTTATTAAAATAAAAATAATTAATTCAAATAAAAATAATTCGTTAAAATAAAAATATTACATTAAAATAAAAATTACCCAAATGATTATTTTGTGAAAAATGATTAGACGTAAAATTTTAAAAATTACCAAAATTGAAAAATGCTGGTTGATATGGAAATGAGAAAAATGAAGCGTTGAGATTAAATTGATAATTGGTGAAATAGTGAAAATTTGATGGATTATTTTGAGAATATTGATAGTTGACAAAATTTGATGGGTTATTTTGTTGGGAGGATTGAGTATTTTCATTGTTGTGATCCATAATTTTGGGGAAAAATTACAGTAGGAGTAATTTGAGAGTATGAAGAGAAATTTTAAGAGTTGAGAGAGTTTGGATGAGAGAAATGAGTGTTTGAAGTGAAGAAATGATAGAAAATAATGTGTTTAGGGGGTATTTATAGGAAAATGGGTGAAACTAGCCGTTAGGGACCAAAATGATAATTTTTCCTCCCCCAATGGTACTCCAACGGTAATGTTACCGTTGGAGTAAATCTGACCGTTAGATCAAAACGATCCAACGATTAGATTTTATTTTATTTTTTAAAAAAAAAAATGTCAAGTGCTGGGCTAGTGGGCCCCGCGTATGACGCAGCTAGCCCTTCCTCTCGCAGGAGGACGAGCTAGCGGACCGGGAGGCAATAACGCGTCCCAGTCCACTGGGCTAGGAACCGGAGAGTGACAACCGACGTAAGTAATATTTCTTAGAAAGTGAAAGGAAAAGATGGTTCTTTTATATGGGTTCTTGCTGTGACCTGCAGGGATATTCCTGTCAACCTTTAATTTCTTGCTAATAATGATAATAAGGGTTGTTATGGTTTTGTTAGAAAGGTTACTAGAGATGGTTAAAAAGGGAGAGGTTGTTGGAAGTTTTATGGGCTGGAGGGGACATTAGTTAAGGTTAGGGTTTTACGAGGGTATAGGTTTTGGAGGGGGACCATTTTCCACGCAAAAAAATTGGTGCATGTAACTGCATGCAAGACAAAATTGGGTTTTATCGCTAGCTCTCTATTGTTTCTTTTTGGGCTGTTGTGTTGTGCCATGTGTGTGTGTGCTCTTAATGGGGATCTCAGAAGGAGACAGTGTAAAAAGACAAAACAGCATTGACCTTATTGAGGTCGTAAAAAGTGGGATAGATGGGTTTTTCTAGTTATACTACCATAGGTCTGCAAATATAGGTTTGATCTTTGACGGGTTTGAATTAATGGGGAAGGATGGAGTTCCTTGACAATAAAAACCTTCTCATTGAAGACAACGAGGACAAAAAAATAACTCCTCTAAGTATGCATTCATAGAAAGGTTCCACATGAACATGACAAGGATAATTCTTCGAACCCATTGTTGGCCTTTCAGCTTCCCTTTTCTATGAAGTCCCTTTCAAGCTCTTAAATTTTGAAGGAATCAATTCGGCAAAATCAGTCTGCAAGTGGGATGGATAGTGCCTTTGAGAGTTGTGATAGGAATAAAGCAGTTGATAATACCATTACGATGAAAATGACAGGGCAGTTCAAGTAATGGTAAGAGGCTTGGAACTTAATTTAGTTGGGACAAGCTAAAAAAGGTTAACAAACAAGAAGGTAAATTAGTCTAGTGGGTTT
The DNA here is from genome assembly GCA_948243855.1 of Flueggea neowawraea. NCBI lineage: Eukaryota > Viridiplantae > Streptophyta > Magnoliopsida > Malpighiales > Phyllanthaceae > Flueggea > Flueggea neowawraea. Next base: position 1,683 of record CAODLS011973927.1, read on the forward strand.
CACTTCTTGGGTTTAACTTTCCAAACTAGAAAACCAGAAGAGCCCCGAAAGATTACAATTGACAAGAGAGAGCTTCTTGTGATGGGGTTTAACACTTGAACTGTGCTAGGACCACGGCTTGTTGGGGATTGATCATTGATGACGCTACGGGAGAAAGGAGTCCACACTCTACTCAATTTGGCAGGCCTATTATTTTGCGTACACATCGACATGTTTTTTCTTGATTCCCTTTTGGTTATCGAGATTGCCGCCTTTTAGAGAAAAGAGTTACAGGGGTCGTTGGAGGATTTACCAAGGATTCAATGCTCAAATTAGCAACCTTACTTCAATTATTTTCTTCTTTTGCTTCTGGTCATTCACACTGTGACTAGATTACATGCATGTGATGGTCGTTTACTTTCTCTAACGCAACGTTATCACCTTCTGTTTAGCTAAGCTTAAGAAGTAGATTAGGCCAAGTGGGTTGTTTGAGGTGGAAAGACCTCAGGATAGAGTAGTATAAGATTTATTTTAGTTAAAAAGAAAAAGCTTAAGAAGAAGATTCTGTTTTGTCAAAGTGAAGAACATTCACGAAGCACTTTGCCTCGAAGTATGCACTAAGCGCCAAATATTTTGCGTCGGTATAGAATACCATACAGAGCCACAATACACAAAGTTTTGCGCAGAACACAAACCCACATGTTAACTATCAATTAGTTTAGTGCATGAGTAAAATCATATACCAAGTTCAAGTAAAAATTTTCCAAACTTTTGATGGTGATACAGCTTGTTGTTTGCATCTAAATGTCCGTAGCATTGTGTATTCTTCGGAAACTTCAGGCAGTAGCACTTGTTTGAAATTGGCAATAAGAATTGAACCACAAAACTACCGCCACAAAGTCAAATATGAAGGCATCCAAACAAATCAACAATCCCCAACTTTCATCATCAATCCGCTTCCACATCCCTCAAAAAGAAGAGAAAAAAAATAATAAAATGCTCCGATATTTAAATTTAAAAGCCGTCATTCCGGCTTACACCATGAGTTCTATCTACGGATTGGTACATGTGAGAGAGGTATGATGGATGCACAGAGGCCTTTATGTTGTAAAAAAGCTCCAGATTTTCTTTCCTAATGAAACTTCAGCAGGATGCTCCGAATCTTCTTCATCGTCGTCCTCTTCATCTTCGTCTTCTTCAGGAATCGTGCTGCCATTCTCCTCTTCGTCCTCGTATTCTTGTGTCCCACTTGCATCCACACTCATCTCCATAGCCTCAGCTGGCTTTGTTTCGTCAGCCTGTCCATCTACTTCAGTTGTTTTAAACTGCAACATAGCAATTAGAAGTGAAAATTATAACAAAAATGTGAAGAACAGCAAAAAATTAAAAATAACAAGTGAGCTCTTTGCGGGCAGGCATTATGATGTTACCCTAACTACCCTTTCTTCAGAGATTTCTACAGCTTTAACAGTTGTAACATGCACCAAGTGAGTAGATTTGCCAATCTCAGAAGGATCACCCAGTGACTGTCCAGAAGTTTCATGGTCTAGTCTTGGTTGGTTGCCATTTTTCTCCTCTGGCTTTAACAAGTCAGACGATGTTCGACTGGCTGGGGTTGTAACTACACTGAATTTTTATTACAGAAACAATCAGAAAGGTTTTTCTGTAACACATGCTTCAAAGTTCAAACTCGTGAGCACAGCCACATAATGTCATCTCATATAGACCTGATGATATATACTAGTCAAGTGGATCTTCCCTTAAAGGATCAGTACTTTAATGATGTCAAATAAATCAGAACTAATTAAAAAAATAGAACACTTCACAGATCCAGAATAAACTCGACATAACTAAGAACTTACTTCTTTTGTCGTCTTAGATTGTAGCGCTGTTGCCCTGGAGCATTCGGGGCCGAAGGCACAACTTCTTTCCTCTTCCTTCGCCCACCAGCAGGAACACTATCAGAAGGGCCTTCACTATCAGCGGCAGCCTGTTCAGTTTCACCAGGGACAGATCGCTGTTTCGTTGATATGTTGGTCGCTGCTTCCTCAGGATGGTCCAAAACACCCTGGCTTTCGCCAATTTCAGAACTTTCCCCAAGAAACAACTTTGCATCCTCCACCGCTGCTTTTACTGACCGTGTTCTACTTATCCTAGTCTTGCGTCTTCTCTCAGGTTTACGACGACTACTCTTCAGCTTTAATTGCTGTGCATCTTCTGCATCATCTTGTAACATACTGTGCATATGGCTATGATCAACAGACGCAGAATACTCAATATCACAGTCTCTATTCTCATCTGATTGGAATTGTCGACTATAAATTGAATCCTCTGCAGTTATGGATGATGGTCGCGGTCCATATCTAGGATCAGCGCTGTTCTTAACTTCATCAGTGACAAGCATACTATTTCCCTCAGCTTGTGCTTCCATATTAACTGGTAAAGCTGTTGAAGGCCCTGGGGAAACTACTTCAGAATCACACTCAACCATTTTGCTTGGAGATAAGCTGAAAATCTTTGAGGTGCACTTTCGAAGCCAGGACATGCGCCCTTGAGGGTTAGAGTATCCCTTTTCAAGTTCGCCAGTAGATCTATCTATACTCATGACATTAGAAGCATCAACACCCTGATTACTCCTCACATGTTTATCAGATAACTAAGGCAGAGGAAGGGTCAAGGTATCTTCCCCATCAGGAGTTTGGAGATTAGAAAGTACAAACTCCCTAGTGATTTCTCCACAATTTTTGCAATTTTTACACTTCTCTACAAATGCAATGAAGTGATTTCTTTCGTTTATAGCCTGTTCCCGCTGGCCATGAAGACTCTTGCTAAGTGTCTCAAGCTCATTAATGTCTTTTGGATTTCAAATTGCGGTGTTTTGAGTTTCTCTTTGTTGCTTACAAGTTCTTGCTTTTCCTTTTCCATTGAAAGCCTTTGCAGCTGTATGTCCTGCAGTTCCCTCTGCACAGTGTCTTTTGAGTTATTGACGTCATTAAGTTCCATCTCTTTTTGCTTCTCAAATGCCTTCTCCCTCTCTTGCAGGCCTTTCTCCAATTCTTCCTGCCTACTCATCAGTTCAGTTTCCAATTGATATCTCTGTGATTCAAAATCTTGAACCATTTGATCATGCTCGACTCGAACTCTTTCATGTAAAGCAGATTGCTCATGCTTCATTCGAGCTTCAAAGGATTCTTTCTCCAATCTAATGGCTTCCAAATTCCTCTGGATATTCTGCCGCGTTTCATGTCCAAGTTTTTTTAGTCTTTCCTCTTCAGCATATTGCAATGTTTGTAAGTTATCCCGCTCATCAACAATTTTCTTCAGCTCTTCAGCAATTTGAGATTTCTTCTCTTCCAACACTTCCCATTCTTTCTCGAATTTCTGTCTTTCCTGTTTTAAATCTTCAGATTCTCTCAAAAGGAAATCCTGCTGGCGCCTGCACCTATCCAACTCTTGATTCAGTTCTGCCTGCAATCGGAGGTGCTCTTTCTTTTCATCATTCACTACTTTAAGGTTTTCAAATTCCTCATCAATTTGCATTTTCTGCTCACCAATTTCAGTCCTTATCTTTTCACATTCATCTTTCAGTATTGAGAAGCACTCTTTATCAGCAAGCAATTCTTTCTTTTCGAGATCAATTTTTCTCTGCTCATCTTTCATTAATTTCCCCTTTTCCTTGATGCTTGTCAATTTTGAGTCAAGATCTTTCTCTTTCTGCTTCACTCTCTCTGACTTCGCATTCAATGCTTGCTCTCGTTTTCTCAACTTCTCTTCTCTATGAAGATTTTCAACTTCATGTTGCTTCACTGCTTCAGCCTTATTTGTCAGTTGGTCATTAAGATTTTTCCTCTTTTCCCTAAGTTCCAAATCAAACTAATGCATTTTGGAGTCCAAAACAGCCTTCTGTTCATCAATAATGGTCTGAATTTCCAACTGTAAAAAATCAGCAAATACAGTTTGTAAGGAAAAGATTCCCTTGATACAGCTTGTAAGGTCTGTTCTAGCACACTTCAAAAACAACAGAGTGCAAGAAATCAAAAGGAAAACAAAAGGTAACTACACCGATTATATCAATCATGAAAGGCCACAATGACAAGCATAATCAATATAAGTTTTTTGACATGGCTAATTTATACCCAGAAACTGTTGTTGGACAAAATTTAGCCTTGCTTATAATTTTAGAGGAGGACACTAATTTCAAATAGCGTTGTATGGTAGTTTGCATGTCTTTATTTAGTCTGCTGACGAAACCAAAAGAAAACGTAAATGCAATATCACATACATTTTGCCATTTGAAAATCATGCGAAAAATTTAACAATACACATAAAAGAAGAAAACATCATGCATTGTTTAATATCATTTTCATACTCCACAAGTCAAAATAAGGTCAAGCAACTCACTTTTTCCCTAGCATGGAGCTTATCTTCCAGCGCAAGTAATTCCTTGTCTTTCATCTCTAGGATTTTTCCATCAGAGTCTGCTTGCCGAAACAAACACAACAACCATGTGAAGAACAAGTGACAGCTTTCAACAACCAGAATACAAAAACAGCTTTTTCTAGGAAAAAGATCAACCTTCTCTTTTGCCAACAATTCTGGCATTCTACTATTTATATCATCTTCCCTTGTGTTCAACGCTTTGAGAGACAAATCCATCTTCTTCTCCACTTCCTCAAGTTCCTTTTGTTTTTGCTCGCAAATTCTGTCTGTTTGATTAGCCTTATCCTGTCTCTGGTTTAATGTCCTTTGTAGTTCACCTACCCTCTCTTCCTCTTTCTGCAATTTCCTCTCCCACTCATTCAGCTCCTCTCTACGTTTATAGAATGCCATTTTATGTGCCTCTCGCCTTTGATAAATCAATAAATTAGAACTCAATTGTATTTCCATACAAGTAAGCATACTCAATATCTGAGATATTAGAAATTACTCTGCACTCAATGCCAGGCGTTCCCTTTGAACTGCACTCTCACGAGCATCCAAATCTTGCAATTTCTTGTCCAACTCTGAACTCCTTCTATTTATTTCATCAAGCTTAGCATCAACATCGTGCAGCTTCTGTTCCACCTCCAAAGCTTTCTCCTTAATCCCGCCAGCCAAAGCTTCGGCCTCCGACCTCTTCCTCTCCGAATCAAGCTCCAGCCTCACACGATCCTCTCGCAAATCACGTATTGCCTTCTCAAGCTACATTAACCACAAATGATTTAACTACTCAAGTTCCATCACAAACATCAAATAAATAACAAAATCACCAAAAGAAACGACAAGCGACATACATCAGCAATACAACGCTTCTCAACGCCCAACGCATTCCTCAAATTCTCCTCCCGCTTCTCTGCCTCCGATAAAGCAATCAAATGAGATGACTGCTCGCGTTTCAGAATCTCCCGAGCCTCCTCCACCGCCTGACTTAATTCCTCATACTTCAAGCTACACTCTCTTTTCTCCATCAGTAACAACCCCATGTTGTGTTGGTAATGAAATAACTAACCACAACAAAAAAAATAAAAATGCTTCATTATTTAATCAATCAATGAATTCTTCTTGATCAATTCTGACAAAAAACAGATATTAATAGTTAACCTCATTTAATATTAATAGTTAACCTCCTTTCTAATGTCGCTTCGTCCAATAATCCCGCTTCTCTGAACTTTCTCCAGTCTTCCATATTTTCGGTTTCCAATGAAGCGCCGTTACCACCCCGTGGTGGAGGCGGAGGCGCCGCGGGGCCGTCAAGAAAGGCCACCGCCTTTCCTTTCCATCCACTATCAGGTTTAGACGACGAAGCATTCAGGGGCGCGCCGGTCTTTCGTGGCTCGGTGCTTGGAGTGAGTGTAATCGCCGGCGACGGTCTCCTCTGTGGCCTGAACATGAGGCGGCTTGGGAGAAACAAAACCGTAATTTTTTCGGTTGAACCGGGTGACGGAAACCGGGTTCTGATGGGCAGCAGGTTGGGCCTGCGATCAGTGAATTAGAAGAGGTTATTTTCGGTTATAGGTTAAATTGACTGCCATAACCTGGAGTATTAGGGAGTAAGTAGAAGTTTTGTAGAGGGTAGCTGTGTCATTGTGTCAGGTGGGAGACTCCTAGCCGTGGGAGCGTCTTGGGTTGGGATGGTTGTGTGAAATTACGAGAATAGTTTTCGGGATGGATAGCGTGGGGTCCGTCTTGCGATGGGTGGTGCGGTGAATATCAAAAGGTGTTGGGGGTGGAATTGTAACTTCAGGCCTTAGGTTGGGTTAATCTGAATAACCAAACAAAAAGCCACTTGGCAATCATCGTGTGCCACTTCTATTATTATAAGGCCATCTCTAATGTCTCTATTTATTTTATGAGTCAGTTATTTGAGTAATTTATTAGTTCTTTACTCAATAATTCATTCTCGTAATCTCTTGCTATATTTTATTATAAATTTATAATTATTTTATTTATTATTATTTTTTATTTATAATATCTAAATTATAATAAAAGTATTTATTTGACATAAATATTTTGTGAATTAATATTTGAGTTAAAAATATTATTTTAAGAATTATCGTATATAATATTTATTTTAATAATTATTTAATTAAATATTTAAAAATAATAATTTTAGTAAAATAAAATTTATTATTTGATTGAATAAATATTAAAATATAATTTAACTTAAAAAATTAAAAAAAGCATTAAAAATATAATTTTATTAATAAGAAATTACAATAATATTTAAACATTAATAACAAAACACTAAAAATATTACATTGTCAAATTTTAATTACTTGATAAAAAAATAAATTAATAAAAAATTAATAAAACAAATGATAAAAAAAGAAAAAAAATAAGAATATAAAATAGAAAAAATATTTAAATAAATAAAATAAAATCAATGGACCCCATCTTAATGCATCAACCGCATTTGTGTCAGCAACCTTCCCTTAATAGGGAAGGTTGTTGACTCATCACCGGTGACAAATCAAGCATTAAGGATGCTCTAAATCTCACTTAGTTGAACACTCAATGTGAAAAGGCCAAAAATTTATTATCTAATTTAGAAATTATAACTAAATAAAAGTATTAGTATAAAAAAATTAACACCCAAAAGTATTCATTTTAACAACAATAAAAATAAGAATTCTCTAATAATTATTATTCGAAAAATATTTATATAAAATTGTTTGTCTCATTGATTTACTTTTTAAAGTTGTATATTTAGACTTTTAAAGAAAATATAAAATATTTAGACTTTTAAACTAGAATTTATATGTTTCTAATTCTACATAGATAAGTTCAAAAGTCTTTTATAACTAAATGTAATAGTCTTTTAAAATTATTATTATTTTTTATATCAATGTAATACATAATATATATATATATATATGTACACACATATATGTAGAATTGGAAACACATCATATATATATGTTTCTTATATCAATGTAACACATAATATATATATATATATATATGCACACACACATATGTGTGTGTACTAGTGTTGTGCTCGGACGTTACTCTGAGATTTTTTTAGCAACTCTTTTTTATCCGTCAAATTATTTTATATTGAATTATCCATAAATACCTCAAATTAAATGCTTAGAGTAGTAAATTTGTGGATAAAAACATATTTAAAAAAACTTAATAAATTAATTATGTAAAAATAACTACTTAAAAAATTATAAATTGCTATAAAATTTAAAAAATCAATGCAAAAATCTTAGAGATTGTGTTAAGCTTTCTCTTCAATCTCTTTAGTCAATTCATATATAGAATTCTCTTTATTCGGTTTCATATAATTAGCTCAACTTTCATTATTTGTATAGATTTAAAGCCATCAAATCAATGGACAGTTAAGAAACTACCTGCCATATAACATCCCCACCAATTACTGTAAAATCATAAATCATAAGATTAGAAGGCTAAAATAAGCTATAAAAGAAAGAGCAGGGTTTTTTTTTTCTCTCTTTAACATTAAACTCCATGGATAGTTAGTCAACTTTATTACAAAACTGAAGCCACTTCTTTAGACTACTAAATACATGCAACTACTTTGGACCACTAACATGTCTGCAACACTCTCAGTCGAGGCTCAGCCTGGTATATTTGGCCACCAATTCTTGCAATCAACAATGGACAACGATTAGAACATAATTTTGCATTAACCATGACTAACCAGATCACAAAAGCAATGTTTTGGAGCATCACACAATGGTATAAGTCCCTTATGAGGAACATAGAATTGATCCAAGTATACAAAGAGATTTTGCTACAGATTGTGCAAATTCTTTGAACTCTAACCATAGCTTTGTCACATTTGCAGCAGCGTGGTGCCAAGTTCATTTTGTTAGGACATTTAATCGAACATGTAGCGTACAAAAAGCAAAAATTGCAGCAATGGAATAGTATCTGGAAAACTGCAAAATAGAAATCAAGAAAAACTATCGTTAATGCTAAAATTAATTTGTTGTCTCACGGGGATAGATCAACCTGAAATGTGAACAATGCATATGCAAACAAAAATTTTGGTGAACATACGGCTCTAACCCTCGGTGCTTTTCTTTTAAATCTATTCATTATTGAAAACTGCTTAAGTATTGATTTGACAACATCTCCAGAAGCAACAATTGCCTTGACGTTTTTCTTCTCTTGAGAACTTAGCTCTCCTCACCTGTGTTAATCCTTCTAGTAACCTTCAAATTAACAGAGAGAATAGAGA
>CAODLS011974184.1:0-16407 GCA_948243855.1 Flueggea neowawraea
AAAGGTCACCATAAAACCAATAGCCATTCCTTCGCGGTACTCCTCTCTGCACTCAACAAGAGGAGCAAAGTGGGGATTTTGTGGCACAAGTTGGAATACTTCCATTGATTCTATTGTTTTCCAAACTGCTGACTTTTTTGTAAATGGTAAGCATTGATTTTCAGGACGCCGCAACATGACATCACCTTTGGCAACTACACCAATTTGTCTTTCTTTTGCATCACTCGGTCCATTTGCAGGCTTCCCAGATGATAATCCTGACCAGAAACATAATTTAAATTAAATTGCTAAACCAGAGGTGTATTACAAAACTTTGAGAAAAAAATTCACCATTCTTTGAAGTTCGCGTCCCACCAAACCACATTGATAAAGGTCGATCATCATCAACAGTCACGTCTTTTGATACTCCATTGACGGCCATGTCAACTTCCTTCGTCATGCAATTTGTCTCAGAAACTTCAATTGTCTTCTCTCGAGCAACACCATTGGAAGCTTAAAAACCACATGTTTCAGTATTTAAGCATATAAAATGTGCACTGGCGTGCCCATAGTGAATTTCAGAAATTTTTGAGCTGTACTGACCAATAGAACAAGTAGTTAAGAGTTCAAATTTTTAGGGCATCTATGAAATGTCTAGAAGCACAAAAGTAAGGAAAAGAAAAAGAAAAGAAAAAAAATCCATTCACAGCGGAATTTGGAAATGTTAAGTTCTCTAAGATAACCTAGAATCTCTATACATGTCCAGAACCAGCCCAAATAATCATATAGGGCTTTATTTCATTTTTGCCACTCTTTTGATGCCAGATCGGGTTGTCTGCAACAATGCTGCCATGAAAATTCATTTTGCAATTTCTTGTTACTCATATCACATAGTTTATTCTCCGCCATTGATGGACAGACTTCAGCAAATTTTACTAGATGTTCTTTACAAGAAGGCAGAAAATAATTCAGGTCCTAAGCACCACTTACCTGAAGACTCAGTTGCTGTCTGCATTGGCAACTCAACTGCCTTAGGTATCTGATCTTTCAGAACAAGATTATTGACATCATCTCCAGCATCATTTTCCACCTTACCTACAAATTACAGTGCTTGTGTTTTCATAATTAGAAGTACAACTAACCAACCAGTGGTTGTGGTTTAAAGTAACTACATACCAGCCTCTGAAATATCAGAGCTCAAAACTAATTTGCGTGGTCTTCCTCTTTTTCTCCTTTGACTACCTCCAACTGCCAGCTGACTAATTTTCTTCAAGAAATAGAAGCACCACATGAATTTTAAAAACAAGGGAGAAAAAATGAACAAAACTTTTGGATTCCATCTACACATTCACACAAACTGCAGGTTGCCAGCACTAAAATCAGACAACAAATTCAGATACACAACCTGATAGGAGTAGCCAATGAGAGAAGTCGTGAAGGAGCACTACCTATCATACTCAGATATGCCCATTCAAGTAACAAAAGAACTACCCACTATTTAAAATATCTTTAAAAAAAATAGTTCTAATTCTGTGATCCCAAACCAACTAATATCATTTTTCCTTCTCCCAGTCAATCAACTATAGCTCAAAAAAGAAGCCAGAAATAATGAATCAGTCTTTATTTCTTAAAAGCTTTGACATAGTGCAATGGTTGAAAGAATGGCATAAGGGAAGAAAAGAAGTACAGGAAAGCAATCATTTCTCCAAATGTTCGGATGGAAAAGCATAGTCTATTCAGTTTTATTCAATCTAACCCACTTATCACTCTGATCAACCATTTTAACAATGAAGAAATAGCGTGAACTTGAAATTAGAATCTGAAGTTGTGTATCAGGCTATGACTGGAATAACTAAATGTATGGCAGCAGAACAAAATCATGAAGACCTTTAATCCGTCACAACAATGAAATGTAAACCACTACAAAATGGAAAGCACAGAAGATTTGAAAAAATAAAAACAGTTTGGCAAGAATACTGGTCTAGAATTTTTTCCAAAGTATTTTTCTCAAATTTGTTAGGTTATCCAATCAGTTCCCACATTCCATCCTGAAAGAGGAATAAAATATATCCATTCACAGGCAGGGATGAAATGTATACCGCTTACCCCAATTGTATCTCCTGCCGATTCATTTAAACTCTTCTCACCATTGTGCAAAAGCTTCGGCGTTGTTTCACAACAAAGCTGGAGGGGATAACTCTGGCGTGCATTCTTCATTTTCGTAGCTTCTAAACCTAAGATGAGAGAAATTTCAGTTTCTTTTAGTTCATTCTCATTCTTGTTGGTGTCTTGCCCAGCCACGTCTACGGCTTTTCTTGCCTTATCTGAGATAAATGTACAAAAGGAGTCCTAAAAACAAAATAATGCAGATATCAAACTCAAATAAATCAGCTATGAAGAGATACCTGTCACTATGGCCTGCAGACTTTTTACCAGTGATTTGTTATGTCTTGCTTTCTTGGCCATAGTTTCCAGTTTCTCATCCTCCATTTCAACAAGTTTATGTTGCTTAATCCTCAGAAAGAGAAAGGAAAGATGTCATTGTGGAAGACAAAAATCATCAGAAGAGAAAACAGTTCTATACGTCCTAATAAGCAACAGCATTGGCAAGTTGAACTAGAAGTTTTCCTTTGTGGCTCTAAAACTTTCAAAGCATAAAACAGTCACAAACTAGTTAGAAAGAAGTAAAATGGCTATAATTTAAATCTAAAGTAATGCAATAGAAGGATTCAACTCACAGATCTCTTTCCTGTTGCCCGGCTCCCACTGATGACATAACTTTGATCAACATTTTCAATCATTTTACTAAGGTTCTCATCTGTTGACGGTTCGACAGCGGACAATGGGCCCTGTGCAGAGTTCCTTCCCGCTAATTTTTCATCAGAATTGGCTGATTTTACCGTCAGATTTTTTATGCCTACAGGAGGTGTTTTCCCATCACTATTATCCTTGGCAGTCCACACCTTGCCATTGAGGCCAATTCGGAACTGTTCTTGAATATCGGAAACAATCAAGGCTTTCTGTAAAACAAGTGATATAACCAATACAATTCAAGATGACATTCCTTTAGCAATAGTATAATAGCCTTCTTGAATAAAATGAAAGGGAAATTAGAACAACAACCAAGAAGGGAACTATACCTCGGATTTGCTAACCCATTTTCCGTCATCCCAATCGACATGAGGCCTTATTTCTGAGTGATCAAGATCCTTCATCCCATTTCCCTGATTCAAAAAGACAACATATTTCCTCCCAGCAAGAACTTTGGTAACAACAGCTGGCCGCCAGCCACATTCATACCGTATATCCACAGTTTCCAGAAATTCATAATCTCTTTCCACAAAACAAGGAGGAACAGGGCGAATGTGAGCAGAATCCACAATAGTTTTCATCATCCCAGACTCATCTCCATTCTTTGGGCTTTGGTATTTCACCAAGAAAGTATTATCTCCATACTCTTTAATAACAACAGCAGGAAACCAAGCAACATTTATGCTTTTACTCTCAATCTTCACTTCTACTGACTCTCCCGAGCTATAAATTGACCCCGCTGTTTGCTTCAAATCACAAAGTTAAAAAAGCGAGATTAGAACAGTACAGCCAAACACATCTTATGTGTTCATTCGCTGCACCTGAAGATCCGAAATCTCTCACAGAACTATCACTCAAACAGTAACAAGTCAACAACTAAGGTATATGCTAAACTGAAATGCAATGCATGTCTGATAGGAACAAAATCCATACAGTTATGCTAAAAAACAACAATTTGAACATGTAACACTTCAAATTACCAACATTATACAAATTAAAAAAGAAAAACCCGAAAACACACCTGCTTGGGAGCACGGATCCAGGTCCCATTAGACCACTCCCAATGAGGCCTCAAATCCGTGCCAGAGAATTCGATAACATCAGTCGGGTTATCAAAATAAACCCTATATCTAGAATTTTCTAGAACTTTCCGCACAATACCAGTCCAATACCCATCTCTCTGCGCAGCGTCGACAACCTCGTTTTCCTCGAAAGCCCGGTCACTATGGCCATAATCATCAGGAGGTAAAGGTCTAATGTGGGATGGGTCTGCATACTCCTTGAGGGGGGCATTCTGGTCAGTGAACAGAGTCTTGTACTGAACTAGAACTTGTTTCCTTTTTCTGGAAGAGGATTTCGGAGGGGACTCAAAAATGGTGGCTCTGTACCATGAACCCTTGAAGCCTTCCTCGTCGCTGCTAACTTCAACTTCGGTGCCTTTGGTGAGGACGAGATGGGCTTGGAGTTGGGGGTGGGAATCGGAACCTTGACCCGCCATGGCTGAAAACCCTAGTGGAGGATCAGCTAGTGTTTTCTTCTGTTTTTCCCTTCAAGCGAAAATGAAGATATTCTTTTTCCCCAATAATAATAATAATAATAATAATACTATTTTAGTTTGTTTTTCTGCAGGATATTTCTTCCAGGTGGGTTTTGGCGGGACGGCAACGTTTTCCTTTTCTTTTTTCTTTTTCTTTCTTGTCTTTGATTAGTACTCTATTCGAATCAAGAGTCGACTTGTTATTCCAGAAATGCTGGTTTAGTGGTTAAATATGCTTAATTAAAAGTCTCCAATTTATGAAGAAACTTAAAATTCCGTTAATTTCACTACTTGCAATGTCTCGTAGATCTGACGAAAATATTAATTCGTAATTTACTTTTCTTATCAACTTTTGACTATCAACTTTTATTATCTACTGCTTAATCATAATTGTTGAAATTCGTTTTTGGTTACACCGATTATTCTTTAAACTTAGTAAATAGTTTTGGAAAATTATGGTTTATAAACATAGTTTTTCTTTAAACTACTAAAATATTTTTTAAAAAATAAAACTGTGAAATGTAAATGATATGAATTTAGAGTACTTAAAAGATAAATTTAAGACACGAGTATATAATAAATTAAAACATTGATAAAAAGTCATTCGATTAAAATTGTTGTTTAATAAAATAAAAAAATATCAAATAGCTTAAAATTGATATTTGGTATTAATTTCAATTGTAATTTCTTAAAATTGTATTTATTGGGTTTTGGTCGACCTCACCCAATGGTTAGGATCGCAATTGTGGTTGACCGCCTCGTGAACTGAACTAATCCCAGACCACTCGACCTATCTCACAAAACTTCACATACATCCCTAAGCTTCCAAAATATATGAATCCAACCCCCAGCTAAAACACTATCCCCATGACCCCTCTCTCACTCTCTCTCCATTTCTCTTTCACGTTTCGACAATGGCGTCGGCCATGGCTTCCACAACCCTGATCAGAACCCCACCGAATCTTCCGAAAATCTCGCTCAATTTCCGCCAATATCCACAATCCTTAACGCTAAAGCAACACAGACACTTGTCTCTGAGAAGAGTCACAACTATACGAGCCTCGAACGCAAGTACAACTACTGGTACCACATCTCCAGGACTATATTCGGCCCAGAAATTCGAGCTCACAGTTGAAAACGTGGACTTGGTTCTAGAGGATGTTCGGCCTTACTTGATTGCTGATGGTGGAAACGTCGACGTTGTGTCGGTTGAAGACGGCGTCATCTCTCTTCAACTTCAAGGTCAAAACTGTAGCTTTAAACTCAGTTATTCAATCATGGGTTTGTGAAAGATTTGAATTTTTTGTATGGATGTTGGAATCATAAGCAATTAGCTGTCAATTTATCTATTAATGTTTATTGAGGGCATTATCGACTTGAACTTCGTCAGTTTGGTGATTGCTCTCATGCTTGGTCTTTTTCGGGTAGGTTTCAAATTTTTGATCTACACAGCATAAACTGTGCAATTTGGAAAATATTATAGCTTTGGTAATTTCAAAGCTCAAACCACTGAAAACTCCTGATAAAAAAAAAAACACTGAAAACTGATCCGTCTAACATGTAAAACGAGAAAATATTGTTTTAGTTGTTTGTTTGATTTGCATTTTGTTAGGAATAGAATCTCTTGTTCAGCACAAATTTTTGATCTGTTGCATTCTGTATCTGAGCCTCATCCCTGTTGTGGGCAATTGCCGATGTGTGGATAGCAAGGCTGGTGCCAGCTCCTCCTATGCCTTGCATTGATTGATAACTGAATGTAAATCTTCTTCTACACAAACAAATGGAGGTGTTATAATCTTTGTAATTGATGAGCAGGAGCATGTGGGAGCTGTCCTAGCTCAACAACAACCATGAAAATGGGGATTGAACGAGTGCTGAATGAAAAATTTGGAGATGCGGTTAAGGATATTCGGCAAGTATATGATGAGGAAGTGAAGGAAACTACAGTTGAGGTAGGTTTCTTCTAAAATGTGATGTTGAATGACAATGTCTTTACAGCAAATGTGGTGCCACTTAGTTTACATTGTTAACATTTCTTGACTGTAAACAATCGCAGGCAGTGAATGGACATCTTGATATACTGAGACCTGCCATCAAGAACTATGGCGGAACTGTGGAAGTAGTGTCTGTCGAAGGCGGGGAATGCCATGTAAGGTACACAGGACCCGAGTCCATCGGATCAGGAATTAAAGCAGCAATCAAGGAGAAGTTCCCGGACATCACAAATGTTGTTTTTGTTAGTTAGAACTGTTATTCTCACTTCTCAGTGTCAGAAATTTAGGGAGAAAACATATACAGAAACAGGAACTCGCTTTCATTATACACGCCACATACCAAAAATTCTCTTATGGGTAAATAAATAACGTGTTGTTTTATTGGCATAATCGGAGAATTCCTCCCAAAAAGAAAATCTCAACAGAACTCGACTTTACAGGCTCTCAGTTGGCTCTTCTTGATAATTCAAAGATCAGTACATATCCTTTATCTTGTCGAGGTTGCACAAAGCCATCGTGTTTTCCTATGCTGACTTGTCAGTAGCAGTTATCAGTGGTCTCAACCACCGCGATAAATTGATCAAGAATGGAGCATATACGAAGTAGCAAGTGACAGTCCAAGTGACAAGCCCCTGCATACAACAAACAAAATGTCAGATCTCCAAACAAAATCCATTTGTGGTCATCATCTATGCATGCTTGTGACTGGTATGTGGTATCACATAACTTGCCTGACCAAATATCTCAATGTTTGCTTGTGGCTAGTACCAGAGGTGGAAGAACCTGAACGTGAGTGCCAAAATAATCATAAAGTTCAGCTACTATATTAAAATCTAACAAAAGTTGAGTGAAAATCTTTTTTTCCACTGTTTTCTTGGTTGTCTAGTAGATGATCTATTTCAAGGAAACTAGCTTACTTCATCAAGGGAATTTCAGCAAGAGGACCAGCAATGCCGATCAGGGATGCCAGGGCAAACCCTGACCAGGTTCTGTCCAGTAAGAACCATATGAATTCAGCTACTGCGAACAATAAGTAGGCTTCAATGTTGGCTGCTGTTCCGGCTTTGTAAAGTTCAGCACTCAATTCTATGAACAGCACTAGTGCCCTATTGTTAAGACAATGAATATGCCAGCAAGTTTTGTCAAAATTATACTCTTATCAATTGCTTTGCATTGATTGGAATAAATTGAATACAACACCAGAAGCAGGAATTAAGATACTTACACTAGTGAAGCAGCTGTCTTTCGAGAACGTCCTTTTGGAACCTCTGGGGATGCTCTTTCGTCCAGTAAGAGTTGCATCAACCCAACAGTGGAGTAAAACAGACCAAGCAGGGGAGGAACCTGCCAAAATTTCAATCAACTCGTCGGTTAATACTGATAACAAAGATCAACGTGCCTGCGATTTATTTCAATTCTTAAAGCATCTACCCTCATTTACAAAAGGAAAAACCAGTAATAAATCAAGAAAAAGCAACAAGGAAGTTGGAAGGTAAGTACCCAGACGTTAGTATGAAGAGGACCAGCGTTGATAGACCCATTCTGGTACACCACAAGATCCACCCTTGAATGGATTCCATCGATGATGGTGCCCAAGAAGAATCCTGCACTGAAAAGAGAAACAAAAATGGATGGCCAGGTATTTCTTAGAGACTTCCTGCTTTGCTTCTCCAAACTGCAATGGAGTTTGAGCGAGTTGGGTTTTTTGTGGAGGAGTGATTAAGGCCATTGCGAAGGAGAAACGGACTCCTACCTAATAATCTGAGGCACTGCATTATTCCTAATACCAAATATGCTATACTTAGTAACAAGCTTGAAGCAGGAGATTGCTTAAGAAGATTGGAGGTTATGGTCCACTAGTTGATGATGGGCATGGCCAAACATACCGATGACACATCCATAATATTGTTCGACTGTCGGTAGCCAAAACTAAAGTAGCCACGAACCAGCAAGATCAAAACAATGCACCACGAACCAGCAAGAATCAAAACAATGTGAACAACCGATCCTTCAAGGAAGGACAGAACTCACTGTAAGGAAGGATCCGGTGTCCTGTATCGGATCAAATAGTACATACACGAACATCCCGTGGCACATCTTTTATTTTCGTAAATCTTATAACATGCGAATTTTTTTATCTTTAGGAGACACTGTCTTTGACAAAACGAAGATTCTATGCCCTTGGACTAGATGGATTTACAAAATGTCGAAGGATGTTAAATCCACCTCACCTCTCTGACCATTTTGTACAAACACCAGTTTGATACAATGCATAATCAATAGGGATATTTCTTTCCCTGAATTGCAATGAGTCGTGTCATTGTTCATACCGGTTAGAGTTTAACTAGGAATTATATTAGTTTGGTTGATGATGATTCTATCATGGTATATCTTGCGACTTATGCTTGGCTTCGAAATTTCTTGGGGGTCTTCTTTTAATGGGACTGGTGCACCTCCGAACTGGCTTTCTTGGCAAGTCAACACAGTGGACTTGACAAACCTGAATCATATATGATATTCTTTCTCAACATTCAACAATATATGATATTCTTTCTCAACAATTTGTCACTGTTTCTTTCTTTCCTCGGAGTAAACTCTATCAGAACAATAGTTCAACGGTTCACTTACTTGAGACTTACCCCTAGATATATGCATGGCCAATTGCTTATATGCCTTCAGAAAATCAATAAATTAGAGATCAGAAGCCTTCATTTTCCTGGGCCTCTTATGAGCTGGCGAAGATGGTGTCTCAGATAACCTTCCAGATCCCTATATTTGCACATCACAGGATCCAAAGTTCAGATAAATATATATATATATATATATATTGTAGAAAAGAGAGAATAAGCAAATTAAGATATACCTTGCGCTTTGGGTCTCTTCTGCCCCCTCTTTCCCCTGATATTCCAATCAAACATGACATGGTTAGGATCATAAACTCATTCATCTCGAAGTAAACATAAGCCAATAACAAAACTACAAAACAAAAACCATGCGCATCACCTCCAAAAATCATGGAATCTGGAACAAATGTGCGATCCTGGTCACGATGCGAACGCTGTCAACAGTTTTAAGATCACAATGTCAATAATATAACAAAAGTCGCATTCCATAATGACAGCACTGGAATGAGAGGCAGGGAGGAAAAGTATGGACCTTTGGCGTGCCTGGCATTTCAGTATATGAACCATCACGAAAAGAACCTTCTGCCTCCTTATATTGCAACTAATAATACAAAAGTTCACATGTGAGAGAATAACAGACTTAATAATAATACGATAACATAAATTTTATCTTTTTATCAAACATAAATCATCAAGCAACTTAACACCTACTCTCTTTTTTTTTCAGCCTAACACATCACAACTTAGGGCATGGCCAAAAAAAAAAGGAGAGCAAGATATAAATAACCACAGCAAAACATGACAATAAATCGATCCATCATTCATAAGTGAAGATGACAACTTTATTTCGAAAACACTACGAACAATAGTTATCAGCAACCACCTCCCACACAATGCACAGAAATGATAACACTTCCTTCTCTGAAACTTGCAGTAAGAAAAATTCAAACCAACAATGATTAAAGATATTCAGTACCTGTTTCTGAAGATTCAGTACAGTCAATATTTCTCTTCTCAGTTCAAGGTGCTCTGCACAAACAGCTTTGGTGGGAACCCTTGGCTTTTGATTAACCTGTAGAAAACTCATAATGTCACACTTATGGAAGCCTTAAGAATGCCAACCAGATCTATAAGTAACATGAGTAAGCACAATTTCAAAGTAAGAGAACTGAAGTTTATAACAGAAACTCCAAAGTAGTTGATGGGAGAATATTGCTGCCTAATCATCAAGAACAATTAACAACAAACCACAAATAACACAATGAGAAAAAAATCAACAAGCAGGAACTAAAACATGCCCCAAGATCTTGCAAGGTCTGCTCAACCCGCTTAATAGTTCGAAGTCCGGCTGTTGAACTTGCATCTTGCACCATTTGCTCAAGAGCATAAGTTTTCAAGTATACCCGCAGCTGAATTTTTTCTTGAACAAGTCAGAACATGTGTTTTTCTCTAATAGAAGTGCACATACACTAATGTTTGCACACACGCTAGAATGTGCAACGTAAATTGTCGAACTATATTCCCAGCTGATCAAATAAAATTTACTTGTTAAACATACCATGCGAAGAGAAGCTTGAGTGGAGGCACTATCTGGTGCAATCGCAGATGTCAGGTGGGCATAGGATGAAGGTGATATGGTGTCAATAGGCGCCTGAACAGATTCTGGACCAACATTCAATGTAACTGGCATTTGAGATGGTTCAGCACTCTGAAAGGGCAGAAATATAATAAGTAAAACTACTTGTAAAAATACATGAGCAAATAAGCAAAGACCCTCATCAGACTAATTGTGAATCCACATGAGCCATAAGAAAAGTTTCACCCCGATGAGCCACAGAACACCATTTAATAAATGCCATTCCTTAGATTACTTCCTTTGCTTTGTACATGTTCCCAATAACTTTAAAAAAAGAAAAAACAACTGATTTGGCAATTACTCTTGCGGCCATGCGTAATTCAGCTATTCTCCTTGCCTCAGCAAGAACCTGAGACAAATGAAAAACAGCTGAAGTAATACATTTCACAGAAGATCAGAAACTTCTTTCCACAAACAAACGTCATCATCAATTATGAACAAAAGTAAAAAGTAAACCTCCGCATCTTTTCGCTCCTGCTGTTTTGTTTGAGAAAGGACCATGGACAAAACACGTTTACGTTCTTTCTCTTGCGCAACATTGTATGGTTCCTACATAGTAGATGGATTAATGAAGAGATCATAATTTCTGAACGGGACAATGAACTTAGGCCATGATGAAACACTTATTAAATTGCCAAAAGGGACATAACATTCACAAAGAAAACTCAGTTGAAAAAGCTAAAATACCTTGACAAGTGGGTGTCCTGAAACATCCCCAGGAGATGGAGCTCTACCGATCAATACAGCTCGAAAAACTAAGAAAACAAGGACACATCAGCATATCACAAACTAAAATCAGTTGAGTTATTATGGATCAATTATAGCCATGCAAGTTCTTAGATTAAATAATATAGAGTCGCATGCCAGAAATGAAAAGCATAGAAGATATTCAAGTCCATTCAGCAAAAGCTATTGTAGGCACATACCCTTATAATAACGATCTTTCAGTTCTTCAACAGTCCGAGGTTATGGGAATCTGTCAGCTATCACAATAAAGCGGAGATCAAATCGTTGACACAAGTCAAACAAGCAATCTGTCTCTTCCTTTGTCCACATCTACCGGAAACGAAAAGAAAGAGTGACAAAGGAATCAGTCAGATGAAAATTGGTAAAAAAACATTACAAAGACACATGAAGGAAAAGATCCTTTCTACAGTTTTTAGCATCCTGAAAGCAACGCTACAATCAGTCAATCAAAAGATAAAGATGCAACTATGAGTTGATACCTACAGGGTCAGTCAAATACTTTTCATACTCCTCATCAGTATATTTGATGACATCAACAGACTGCAGACAACACAAAAGAGAAACAAAATGCGATCAATTTCTGCACTCTTTAAACGTATAATAACAGCTGAAAAGGTAACAATCTTGAGGCACACATTGTTATACTTGGCAAAAGAATAATCACCAGTTGGTGGAACAGCATTAACAACACGGACCTACAAATCACACAGGACACAAATCAAAACACTCATCAGATGACTCCAACATAATTAAAAATTATATCAATTTCAGTTTACAACACAATCTTTCAGGACACAAAGCCTACCCAGTGATAAAGCTGCAGATTATCTTTTCGTGCTGAGTTCGTAAAAGGAAGCCACTGCCAAGTAATCTGAATGCACATTTACAAATTCATAACAACTAAATTCATTAATAAACCAGACATAAACTTCACTCAACAAGAACAATCATCGTTAGATACCTTCTCGTCAGAAGGTGGTCGTTTCTTCAATTGAGAAGCATCAATCGATGGCATAAGAGGTGCCAATCCACCAGTAAGAGCATAAACCTAAAACCGTAACACAAATTCACCTAATCATTACAATTCAAAAAAAAAACAGCGACGTTAACGACTAGTTTTCTGCGGTTATGCACCTCGCGTGAAATCCCATCCGGCTTTCTCTGAGAATCCTAATTGGGCTGCGACTTCTTCTCTTGCTTTAACGGCAACGGAGTTTTCGGCAACCCCAGAATGTCCTTCGCGTCCATAATTACAAACCCTAATAACTTAAGGATTTTACCCATTTACGCTTCGATTCCCAACAACTCGCTTTCGGAGCACATTCGTGATTCAATTAGGGTTTCTTAGGCTCCGATTTCAGCACGGAAAAGTCTGGTTGGGTATAGAATTGAAAAAGTGGAGAGTGAAGTTTGCAGGGAAATTGGGCTTCGTTTCGTCCGTCGAGCGCCTAAGTTCTGAGAGAGAACAATGAACTCAAATTTGGTTTTGTTCGTGTGACATGCGGGTGAAGATCGGTTTTTCTGTGAACCGGCCACTGGACGTTGGAGAACCAAGTATTGGCCCAGTATCTATGTGGTCCGAAACCTACTTGCTATGTAAGGTTAGGGAAAATTATAGATTATACCCACAAAAAAAAGCCACTTTTTAAAAATAATACATAAGTTTACAACCATTGAAAATACCACATTATATTTGCCACATATTAAAAATATAATTTTTTAAAAACCGCTAAAAATTGAGTTTTCACGAGAAGTTAACTTTTTCATGAGAAATTGATTTTTTCTAAAAAAATTCTCAATTCAAATTGTATTTTGAGTTCACAATATAATATACAATTCATATTTTCAAAAAAGTGTGAATAATTTTTTAATTATTTTTTTAATAATTTTAAATGAATTTTTCTTCAAAAAATATTTTTTTTGAGGGTCGATTTTGATATTCTCAATGGTTCACAAAAATAATATACATTATATTATGCATTATTGTGAACCATTTTAAATGGTTCACAACGGTTCACAAATACATCATATAGTTCATATTTTTTAATTATGAATGTTTTTTAAATTTTTTACATTCACAATAGTTCACAAAATAGTGTACATTATATTGTACATTATTGTGAACCATTTTAAACTATTTTAAATGGTTCACAAATAGAGTCCAGTTTTTTAATTCAAAATAATTTTTTTAATTTTCGACGTTCACAATAGTTTACAAGATAGTTTACATAATAGTTTACATTATTGTGAACCATTTTAAACTGTTCACAATGTTTTTTTAAATGATAAAACGAATTTTAAAAAAACAAGTGCAATAAAAAATAACAAATAAATCTGAACTCGTACCATTTTTGTAAAAATCATCAAAGACAAGGTTATTTTGGTAAAAAGGAAAACCAAGGGAGCAGCTAGGGCTAGGAAACCCTAACCGCCACCTTCAAGCTCTCTGTCAAACTCTTGCCGCTAT
This sequence comes from Flueggea neowawraea, assembly GCA_948243855.1. Taxonomy (NCBI): domain Eukaryota; kingdom Viridiplantae; phylum Streptophyta; class Magnoliopsida; order Malpighiales; family Phyllanthaceae; genus Flueggea; species Flueggea neowawraea. The sequence goes on from CAODLS011974184.1 coordinate 13,796, forward strand.
CTTCCTCGACGTTTCGGCCAACGATCAACTAACGAAAACACGGCGACCGACGAGGACAATGGGAGACGCGACGGAGGAGAATCGACGAGACAGTAGAGAGCGACTGAGACGGCGAAGAGGAGCAGAGGACGAGAGATCAACAAAGAGGAGAGTGAAGGATGAGACAACGAAGGACCAGAGAGCGGCGGAGGAGGGAGCGACTGAAGAGAGAGCGACCGATGAGGGAGCAGCAGGTGAGAGAATAATGAAGGAGAGAGTGACTTAAGAAACAAAGGGTGTGGGCGGGAGGCAACAGAAGGAGTGTGTGTGTGGGGTGGCTAGGGTTTGGAGTGGGATAGGGAGTGAGAGAGATTGTAGAGAGAGAAATAATTAAAAGACAAAACGAAAATTTAAAATTTATATAAGAGTCAATGTGACATTTTTAAAATCTAATTTCAAATATGTAATATTTGTTAAAAGCAAACATAAAAATTAGCATTTAAATAGGATTAAAATATGTGTTGATATTTTAAAAAATGGCGGACCTAAAATTAACAAATTGTGAAATTAGTGCTTAAGGTGCTTTATTTAAGGAACCTTTGTTGGTGGTTTGTGTCTTGTTGGGCCTCCACGGAACTGCATTGGCTTCTAATGTTTACAGTGCTCCTCAACCTGGCTTCAGGCCAAGCCCGTAATTACTCCTAATCATAGGTAATAAAGTGGATTTTTTTTCCAAATAAATAACGATGTCAGAATGAAAATTATGCCCTACACATATGAATTAAAAATTTTGTATTATTAAATACAGATAAATATAATTGAACCATATTTGTGACTGTTAAAATACCTGCGTTAATTAGTATCAACAAGTTATTGGTTTAGTGCTTAGTATGTTGGTCTAGGCAAATTATGTGTCAAAACATTAGCTGTTCAAATCCTAATAAAAAAACACTTGTTAGGAGAGAAGATATCATCAATACTCTAATTTTCAGGCGGTTTATAAATTTTCTTTTTAAAAAAAAGACAATTGTGTTAATAAGGGATAATTACTTGGGACACTCTTTTTTTTTCTTAATTATTTCCTTACGAAATTTTGTTTTTGGTTGTTTTGATACATAACTTTCAACTTTGAGTACGTAGGTTCTATCTTTTGTCATGTTTTCTTAGTACCAGTCTTTATTTTTCTATTTTGTCTCTACAATTGTGTTCTCTTCTTTCTCTCTCCTTTGTTGTCTCTCTCTACTGTTTCTCACTTTCTCACTCTATTTTTCTCCCCCAACTAATATGGTATCTCTTTCTAATCCTCTCACCTACCTCATCTCGGTTTCTTTTGTCCTCCGCCTCTCTCTTCTGTCCTCGTCTCCTCTTTCTGCGTTGTTCTTTCTCTCATCCCTGTCTCTCTGTTCGCTCTCCGCCTTGCTCAGCTCTCCACGTCTCCTCTCTCTCATCCTTGGTGATGTCTCGATCTCCTTGCTCTCATCCCTCTCTTCCACGATCTCGTCTCCTCCGCGCGTTGGTTCTCTTTCTTGGTGTCTTTCTACTGGCCTCTTCCTCACTCCACGTTCGCCGCTACCGAAACGACGTCAACCCGTTTTTGCTCGCAACCGACGAAGGTGTGGCGGCTTTCTAGACAGTGGAGGTGTGGTCGGCGGCGGAAACCCTAGGTCGACAACCAATTTTTTTGTAATTTTGTTTTTGGTACTTAAAACTTTTTAAAACTAGAAGTCAGTCCCTAATTTTTATTAAAAAAAATTAACGTTTTCTTTGTTTATTTTTGCGAAGATCCAGTGTTACTTTGTTTAAAATGTTTATTTTAGGTTTATGAAACGTTTATTTTAAGTTTATTTTTAAAGTTTATTTTGTTCAAAAGTTTTATTTTAGGTTTATAAAAGGTTTATTTTAGATTTATTTAAGTTTATTTTTTATGTTTATTCTTTTTCAAAATTCAAATGTTTATTTTAGGTTTATTTTAAGTTTACTTTTTAAGTTTATTTTGTTTAAAAAGTTTTTTTAGGTTTATAAAAGGTTTATTTTAAGTTTATTTATTAATTTTATTTTGTTTAAAAAGTTTGTTTTAGGTTTTCAAGAAGTTGATTTTAGGTTTTAAGTTTATTACTTAAGTTTTTTTTGTTTAAAAGGTTTATTTTAGGTTTCAAAATGTTTATTTAAGAATTTTAAAAGGTTTATTTTATTTTTTTAGTTTTTAAAAGGTTTTGAAAAATATTATTTAAGGTTGTTTTTTAGTTTTTAAAGGTTTTTAAAAGATTTTTAGTGTTTTAAATATAAATTGTTTTTTAGTTTTTTTTTTATTTATTTGCATTTTAATTAGTTTTTTTCTTAGATATTAAAAAATAAAAAATATATATATAAGTTGATTAAAAAATCTAATAGAATAATTTAAAACTAAAATAAATCAAATAATTCATTAAATTAAAAAATTGAAAAAAAAATGAAGAGCACAAAAAAAAGCTTAGTCTAAGTGAAAAAAAGTTAAAAAAAAGACTAAAATGAAGATAATAAAAAAGAACAAACACAAAAAAAATAATTAAATATTTTTTTACAAAAATTATGAAAAATTGTAAAAAATTAAGTTTTTTAAAATGTAGATTCACTTTTATTTTAGTCTTTATTTT
>CAODLS011974271.1:0-12430 GCA_948243855.1 Flueggea neowawraea
TATCTTACCAGATTTCGTACTTATTTAGTTTAATGCATATATATCTATTAGGATTTTCCTTACCATACATGACGAATTGAGTTGGGATTTCTTTCCCTAAAAGCACAAATTATTATGACTGACATATCTTCTCACACTGAGTGGCAGAGAGTAACTTAGATTTAGATGGGGAAAATCATATATATTTTATTTTTGGGGTAAATACATATAATGTATATTAAGCCTAATTTGAGAAAATTTTTATTTTTATTGATTTTACTAATGCTAACTATACTTTGAATTCATCTCAGGAATCAATCCCTTCCAGAAGTACCTTTTTTTCGGTTTTATTTCTTAGTTTGGTACCTTAATTAAAATGGTAATAATGTTTTTATTTTTGATAACGACTCTCAACGCTAATGGTAACAACGTAATTGCATGATTATTGTAGAATAAGTATATTTTGTAGATAATATATAGGAAATCAAACATTGATAACAGAAAATTTCAAAAGATTATAATTTATTATAAATCTCAGTATGTTTATAAATACCGTAAATATAATGTGCGTCTGTTAAAACGGATTAGTACAAGCGAATACCGATTTTTGAAGCAGAAACAAAATGGAAGCCACAAAAGTTATTGGTTTGGTTCTAGTTCTAATCTCCATCACAACTAAGCCAGCATATTCCACATATTACTCGCAAACGACGACGTATGTACCCTCGCAAGAGAAAGTCACAAACCTACATTTTTTCTTCCACGACACACTCAGTGGAAAAAACCCTAGCGCAGTCATGGTAGCTCATGCAAACGACGTCAGTTACGACGTTGGCGACGGAGCACCACCTTTCGGGACAGTGTTCGCCCTCGACGATCCTCTAACTGTTGGACCAGAATTAAATTCTGAGGTCGTAGGGCACGCTCAGGGGCTCTATGTATCGTCGAGCGAAGAAGAATTGGCTTTGGTGGGGTATTTTGATTTTGGTTTTAGCAGCGGTGAGTTTAATGGAAGCTCTATTAGCTTGTTTTCGAAGAATCCGGTGATGGAGACTGAACGTGAACTTGCTGTGGTTGGAGGGAGAGGCAGGTTCAGGATGGCTAAAGGGTTTGCTCATCTTAAGACTTATTTTGTGAATCAAACCACAGGTGATGCTATTGTTGAGTATAATGTCACTGTCGTTCACTACTAGTTAGAGTTTTTCTAATAATGTTTTTGAAAATCATTCACCATTCCTGGTAGTTGAGAATGAAAAAAAATCAAATAAATAAATTAGTACATTTCTAGCTGTTTTTTTTTTCTTGCCTCATATTGATTTGTATTGTTTCAGGAAGCTTTAACATGATTTTTGATGGATAGAAAATTTTTACAATGAAAAAAGCTCTCTAATTATCGAATTTGAAATTTAACCATATTATCTCATACACTACCCTAACAATGATAAACCCGTGAATGCACCAGAGAAACCAGGTTAAAGAAATTATCAATATGTAGCTAAATGGAATGTAAAAATGTGTTTTAATAATTTAGTTAGTTGTGTGGGTTATAAAAGAAACAGAGTGGTAAAGTAGGTCCCAAAATGCCGATCAAAATAGTTTTGGTTGTATGTGTCAAATTTCTTTATTCATCCCACCACAAAACAGAGGCTACATGTTTAGTCTCATGTACCGACCTTAATACTTAATACATGATCACCACCATAATTAACTTTCTATGCTAGCCACTAGTTTTTGTTTCTTTCTCAATTATTCTAGAATATGCTACATCCTATTTCTAATCATTATTTACTTTCCAGATTACAGTTGATAATTCTAGACTTTTCTATACAAAAACACATTAATACTAATACAATATGTGACTGAAAGAATTTGCATGTTAATATACACAATCGTATCTTTAGCCATTAAGCATTCCACATCACAACTCGAGATCAATAGTGGCTTATAACTACTTTTCTTTTAACCTACTGATATGTCTTTTCAAGAATAAAAGTATGCTTTCTTAAATTCAGGATAGACAAGCCCAAACGGACGATATCTCAATGTGGGTTTAGTGGCATCGCCACTAAAAATAACGAATGGAGTTAATTACACTATATGTCAAAATAAAATTGTATATTCATACAAATGTAAATACCAGTTTAGTATTTTTGAAAAAGCTAGAATACATCAATATTGTCTTACAAATGCCACCACAATGAAACATGTTCTCAAAATTGCCACAATCAAATCAGATAAAAGAAATTTTCTCGTCCAAATTCTCGTCCACTATCCATCTCAGTTTCTCTATCATCATTTCAACTCTCTCTCCCTTCCTATTGTCCTCTCGTTTTCCACACACCCATTCTCTCTCTCTCTTCTCTCTTTCTCCCCCTCACTCCCTCTCTCTCTCTCTCTCTCTCCCCTTCCTCTTCTCTTACCCTCCTCTCTTCCTTTTCTGTCACCCTCCTTGTTAGTGTGCATTTTGTGTATGTTTTCATTAGTGTTTGCATAGTGTTTTATGAGCATTTTCGTCTATATTTCTATGTTATTTTGTGTTTTGTCTTGTCTAGGAGGTGATTTGGTAAAAAGGGCTAGATTTGGTGCTGATTTGTGAGAAAAGTGGATTCTCGAAGCAAAACTTTAAGAAGCCTCTTGTAAGCATGATGATCTCTGCTCACATTGAGGAGTTCCTTAGCAGCCGCCTCTTTCATAGAATTAACGATGTCGTCTCGCACCTGAAGCACTTTGATCCGAGACAAATTCAACTGCATCGAGTACTCACTGTCATAAAACCACAAAAATAACTCAGACAAAATTCTGAACAAAAAACAAATGGCCAAAATTGAAGCATTTGACTGAAGTGATTTTACTTACTATGCTTGAATCTACGATTTCACTAATCGAGAATGAGGAAGGATCGAGAGGAGAACGGAAGAGCGGCGGTCGGCTGCTAGGGTTAGGGACAGAGACAATTTCATGAGTTTTATTTGGTTTGGAATGATTCAATCTGTGCAAGTTCAGGATAATCATTTTACGATCAATGGATAAAAATAACTAAGTGAATCTAACAGTCCATATTTTGTGGAAGAAAACCTGAGTCAGGTAAATCAGAGTCACCATACCACGTACCAAGGCAGTTATTTAATGATAGAATTGTTTCGATATATTGAATTTATAGCCTATTTTTTAATGAGATTTATTATTTTAATTGTTTTTCAATTGTTATTTTTATTGTTATTATTGTAAATTTATAATAATATGTTGCAAATTTAATGTTGACATTCAGTTGATATTGCTATTAGTGTAAATAATTCTTGCTACGGCCTTTTTCTTTTTTGCGATGAATTTATTTATATTGAAACTATTTTTTTAGTCGCAATTTTGCTTTTCTTTTTGTGGTGATTTGATTCTCGTTGAAAGCAGGTAAGATATGTTATTTTTTAACAAGTAGGAAATGGAAACTTACAAAAAAGGATAATAAACCTAATTACTACTGCTTGTTAAAATACAATGTACAAACAGCCAATTAAACAAATCCCTATACGAATTAATGTAAGTTTTCATATCGTGATATCCGCTGGCAACAAGACCAAATGTTGTCACCTTTGCCTGAGGAAGCTACACATCAGAATCGAGAGATGTTAAAAGTAGTAGACAATAAATACATGTGTTAATATTGAATTGAATTTTTTTGGTTCAAGAATTAAAGCCATGTTAAAATATTATTAAGGCATGAGATAAATTCAATTGGTTGGTGGATTGATATGCCGAATTAATTATATTAGAATGTGATTGGTGGAAACAAGAATGGGATGGTTTGTGATTGGTGGAAGTTGGTTTGGTGGCCACGGAAACAACAGCCCATGTTTTGCTATTTCGGTCCGTGTAACTAAACTGGAACATGAATAGGAGTATTTTTTATGGTTTCCTTAGTCTTTTATGACTAGAATTTCACGTAATACTATATATAGGTGGCTTAGAAAATTTTTGTAAGGCCTTTTAACCATTTTTCTAAGAGAATAAAAGAATAGTTCGCTCTCACTACCCGTGGACGTAAATCGAATTGATCGAACCACGTAAATTCTTTGTGTTCTTGTGTGTAATAGTGATCTCTACTTTCTATTTTCGTGTTATTTTATCGCCTGTTTTCCTAAAAAGTGGTATCAAAGCCACATAAGTTTATTCAGAAACTCCTAGGGTTCGTTTTGCAGAAAGAAGATGTCTTCGTATAATTCGAAATTGAAAAATTCAATAGATCGAATGATTTAACTCTATGAAAGTTAAAGATGAAGGCAATTTTGGTTCAACAGAAGTGCGAGGAGGCAATAGAAGGTGTGGAGAAATTACCTGAAGAACTGACAACGGGGCAGGAAGCTAAGATTGTGAAGAGGGCGCACAGTGCAATTCTCTTGAGTTTGGCAGTTGAAGTCTTGAGGGAGGTAGCTAATGAAACTACTAATGTAGGCTTGTGGAAAAAGCTGGAGAGTAAGTATCAGAATAGATCTCTGTCAAACAAGCTTTATCAAAAAAGGTGACTGCATACTTTGAAGATGACAGAAGGGATGCAAGTAAAAGAACATCTTGATAATTTTAATAGAATTATATTAGATTTGAAAGGTGTTGGTGTTGAACTTGAGGAAAAAGATCAAGCCATATTTTATTATATTCCTTGCCTGGATCTTATGAGAGTTTTGTTGATACTATAATGTATGGCAAAGATGAAATCTCGATTAATAATGTTAAGGATGTTTTGTTGTCCAAAGATCTGAAGAGGTCAGTTTCTAGTTCTGGCGGACACAATGTAGGGTATGGCTTAGCTATGAGGAGTGGCAATAATATATAATGGTAGAAACTGTGGATTGTAAAATCTGAGTTGAGATGTTTTCACTGTAAGAAGATTGGGCACACTAAGAAGAATTGCCCATATAGAAATAAGAGAAAGTTTCAGGAATCAAGGGCAACATTGGTTTAGAATTATAACACCTCGCCCTTTTCGACTAGATTTTCTGTAGCATTTCGTTCCATTTCGATTCGATCTTTGATGTTTGAAATATTGAATTGGTGTTTGGAGAGGTTTTGTGTGACCATTCGTTGAGTTTTGGTGTTTGATCAGTCTTGAGAGTGAATGGATTTATTATTTTGAATTATAAATGCAATAAAAGTGGGAATTTATACATGTAAGGCTTTCTGAAGATCATCTACGTGCATTGTGAGGGTGTTGTGCACATAGATCATGATTTGTGTTGAACCATGAAGCTGGGGAGTTGTCTACGCATGTTGGATCTTCATCAATGCACATAGACCTTGTGCTACGCAGTAATACTGGGTGCAACGCACGTTGATTTTAGATCTGAATTTTCTGGGTTCCTAAAACACACGTCTGCGCACGTTGACACACGAAGATGGCCAAGTTTTTGCTGTAATTTGTCTGAAACGGTTTTCCGTGTGAAGTCTATAAATGCCCCTTCTTCGACCTTTGTTTGTCATTATTCACACCAAACACTTCCAAACTCTCTGAAATCTATCTCTCTTCACTTCTCTTGGTTTTCCTTTGATTCCTTTTCATTTTTGAGGTAAGATTACTTAGCTAACACATCTCTTTCTTCCATTTCATCATTAATCCCTTGGATTTCTGTTTTGGGTAAGGTGATGTGTTGAGCTAGGGTTTTGGATTTTTTGATGTTTCTGTTAAAATGGATGTTGTAGGTTGTTAGATTATGATTGTTTGGGATTAGATTAATAGAAATCGAGCTTCAAATCAAGAGATTTGATGTTTTTCACAAATGGATTTGGTTAGTGATGGTTGAGTTTTGATCTCCATTTTGAACGAAATTTTGTATTGATTGAAGTTAATTTCTATTAATTTATGGTAGAATGGACTTAGAATCAACATGGGTTTGTGCTGGAATTGAAGATTGATGTTGCCTTGAAATGGGTTAGGGTTAGGGTTAGGTTCAGGTTTGAAGAAATTCTTGGTAATTTGGAGTTTGTTTGATGAAATAAATTATAGATTCAAGTTTCTGAGGTTGATTAGAGTTAAAATGTGTGGCTGGTGTCACACCGTATTCTATACTATATCCGTATTATAATATGAAATTGCAATAACAAAAACACATCTATACCTATCATTCACATATCAAATGTACATATGAAAAATTTACAAGAAACCATGTAAACAATATTTATAAGTATACATACAACACTCTTCATTTCCTCTCAAAACTATATGTACAATGATAACAAAATGCAGAGGAGAGAGAGTGTGGGACCCAGCCGGACGACCTGTGCTCCACACATATATGCAATAGTCAATCAGCTTCACGCTTGATCAACTTCCAAAAACTATATATGCTAGAGTCTTGAAAAAATATTAGCGTTTTATATGAGTCGTTACTCAATGAGATAAGCTATCATCAGTAAATCCAAAACATATAGCATACACATCCAATAAATATTATACACACAATGTGTAACAGTGCAAATGAATGCAATTTCAATTCACTTTGGAGCTCGGCCAAAACACGATAAGTCTCTACCCAGGTCTATAGAGACATATAGTCTTGAAACTATAGCCAGTTGTCGATCTGTAAACCATAGAGACATTAAGTCTCGAATCATGTACTGTGTCTGTAGAGACGTTTAGTCTCGAAACTATAGTGAGATGACGATCGATCCATGAACTGTAAGAGACATTAAGTCTCAGATCATTTGAACTATATAGACGTATTGGATCATTTCATGTACTATAAGAGATCTTAAACTTGTTGGCTAAGACCGCCTTTTAAATCAATAATGCCAGTGACAAATTATTTCAATCATTAATTAAACTATGCAAATAAACGATATATGTAATTGCAAATCATATCATTTCTATATTTTGGCATCAAGAAAAGCCAAGTCATATTCACTGTGCACGATAAACGAAGTCATTCAGTGAGTCCACATCATATTTCATGCATTTGTCTATAGCTCATTTTCAACAATTCATATATCATACACGTGTCACATGTAAACAACAACATCTCATATATTTGCACGTGTAATAAGCAATTCATTCCAAGTTATCACATATTCACATATCAAGACAGAGTATCAATTTTCAATGAATATTATTGCATATAACAAACACGTGAAGTCACCTCCAGTTCCTACTCACCTGGACTTCTACTATACGTGTCACATACAGAAGACTTCTAGTTTCTCAATCTACGAGTGTTTGGATCCTCCGAGTCTATAAAATATTAAAAATACATTTACCAATATCAAGTACATTGTTTATAAAATTATAGATTAGTCCCTTAAAGTGTTTTTCTTAGTTTTGTTTTAACTGAACAGCCTATGTTCTTTTTGGTATTTCTGGAATTATAGACTTCAAATGAATGTGATATAATTTTTTCATGAAAATAGACATTTTGAGCTTTCTGTCCATATAAAGCAAGAATCCTAGACTTCAGTTGAAAATAGACTTCAACTGGTATAATTTTACAGCAAATTTTCAAAGTCAAGTTAACTGCAGCCTTGTTCTGGTTATAGGCCTAGTAATTCAACAATATTTCATTCATTTAATAACCAAATTGCTCTATGTAAATTTATTTCAAAACTAGACACATATATCTTTCTAATGGTACAGGTCAGATAGATCATTCCATAGTTTTTTCAATTCTCCCTACACAAGATACAGTAAAACAATCAATTCGAACAACAAATTGCAACAGGACAGATAGATCATTCCATAGTTTTTTCATAACTTCTCTTTTAGAAATCCAAATAAGGCAAAGTTTGTTGTTTTGGAAACTAGATTCACATAGCCCTATTTCTGGAAACTTTGAAATACTAATTCCAAATACAAAATTCTCAGTATAATTTACAAATGGACCTATAATCAAATATTATTCAGTGAAATAGTCACTCCAACTAGTCTTAGCTAAATAAGTATAACTCACAACATGCATGGACTTAAGCTGTACTGTTTTACAGGTAGTTAGAAGACCTAATTATCTAGAACTTTTATGTTTTAGAGATTCCTGAAATCCATCTCTATGGTTCTCAAAATCAACATATATTCAGACTATGCTTACTGAACCATTAATCAGGGCAGTTCACATTATTTCATCTATAAATATCAGACAAAGAAAAATTAGATAAAACTGTTTCATATACGTATAGAACACTTATAAACCTACAACTTCAACTCTTTAAGTTTTTTCAAATTACATCTCTATCAGCTTCAATAAAATCTAGCAAACAAAACTGTTGTTAAGGAATATAACGAGTTTAGAATTACCTTAGCCTTTGTTAAGGCCTTCTTGGAAGAAAACGAGGGTTAATTGTGTGAGAGCTATTTTTGGACAGAATTCTAGAACTATAAGATTGATTTTGTTGCTATGCATTTTTCTTAAGAGTTTGAAGGACCCGTGTGTGTGTGAAACAAAGAAAGAAACACTATATATATTTACCTAAGTGAACAGTTGCCGAGTTGAGAAAAATGCATCCTAATCTCATTCTTTTTTTTTTTTTGTTACTATTATTATTTTCCCTTGTTCTTGAAATAAGAATTCTGTTTCCAGAGGTTAAGATATGCAATAAAAATAAGAATTACTTGTACATATGTCTCGGTGGGTCATAATTACAACCAACATAATTTGGTTAGTACCTATCCACACCATTGCTTCCTTTAAATCCTATTTCCTCATTTGTTCTCATTTTAGCCCTTGGTTTATTTCATTTGATAAATTTTGCCTTTTCAATTTTAGTATCCTGTATTATTTCTAATCCTATTTGACATGTATTAAAAATAAGATTTCATTCCTAACTATAAATTTAATACTATAGCTTTGATTGACATTTGTCGCGGCTACATGTATAGTATCTAAGAATTATTTTCTAGTTAATTTCCTATCTATGTTCTTAAATTATACTTTAAATAATAAATTTGATATGAGAATACTTATGCAATGCATGTACCAATAAATATATGTTATGCATGGTTATTTAGGGTTGGGGTGTCACAACTGGAATCATCGGGTATCAATCAATATGAAGTTTTAGTGTTTTTGAGAATATTTTTTGTCGCAAGAGCATTAGATCTTTGATTGAAATAGGATTTCTGATAATGACTTGGGTTAGGTCATGCATTACATTGTATACATATTCAGTAATGTCACAGTACAGTATTTGACTCTGTTGCAATAAATCTCTGTTTTCAGCTCTGTTCAATTTTCGAGGTAATCAACCATTCACCGGTGGACTACGACTGAATTATTAGCTCGGTGTCTAGGTGAATGGATAGCAGCTTCAGACACATAGACTATGTCTCCTAAATTATATGTTTTTTATGTGATGACCTCTACTATGGAAATTGGGTTTAGAAATTTATATGTTTTCTGAAATAAGTGATATGTTTTGGGATAAGTATGTATTTCAATACTAAGTAATCAGTTTTCTGAAATCTGCTACGGTTTCCATGATAAGTATTTCCGTTCTGAAAATACATATGTTTTCTGAACTAAGTATTCAATCTTTCTGAATTTATTATGATTTCCTAAATAAGTACTTCTGTTTAAGTATAAGTATATTTTCTGAAATAAGATTATGTTCAGTATTTGAAAATATTTTCTGCTCAATATTTGCTTCTGAAAAATAAGTAAGTTGTGTTAATGATTTGTCTACTTTGCATGTTGCCGGGTTGGTTTTTAATTATGGTTTTATAAGTTTTCGATACAAATATATTTTTAAGATATAAGTTTTATGTATAAGTATTCTGATATGAGACACCCAGTTACGGGATAGCGTAGCTTTGGTATACCAATATTTATTCACCTGCCTATGTGGCTATCACCAGCATGGAGAGCTGTTATTTACCTAAATGACCATACACAGTGCCTAAGTGGCCATACATATATCACATGCATAAGTGGCCTAACCATGCCTAAGTGGCTTATCACGGCTCAAGGGGGCCGTATTTCGCCTAAATGGCTAATCAGGTGCCTAAGTGGCCTATTCATGCCTAAGTGGCTATTATTGAGTCTAGTTGACTCTACTTACTAGATCTTCCAGCCCCTTCAATTATATTACTATTATTAGCAAAAGTTTTCGAATATAAGTACCACATTTGGTTTTTTTCAACCCTATTATCTTAGGTAAATATTCTCAAGGAAAATATTTTATTCAAGTATGTTTTGAGGATTTAAATAACCCTTATGGTTTAATCAGTTGCTTATTTAACTCAGTGATCGTTTGTTGTTTGTCTGACTTGCAAAGGTTTTCGAAATGATTCTTCAGAAATACTACTATAAGTATTAGAGTGTATACATATGTACAAGATTATATTTGTTTGTGGTAGTTTTCTAAAGGGTTTTCAAATGGTTTATGTGAGATCGGGAGCCGTCTTGAAGTATTATCCCTCACTGGTTTCTTATCCCCTTTCTTTTTCCTATTTATTTTTGTTTCATTTTTCAGGTTCTGTTGATAGTAAGCATCTGGTCTTCTGTGCTCAGTGAGGTTCCCTTGTCTACAGTAAGTGCCCTATTTTTTGGGCCAATTATCAGCTATGTTAGATGCTCTATACCAGGTAGTAGGTTATGGTCTGTATTTGATAATATATTGGTTTAACAAAATTTGCTTAGAGAATTTATTTTGTAAATTGATTTTATGTTTATGCTTTATTATTATCCAAAGGTGTTTTCTTAAAACTGATATTTGTTATGTTGCTTTAATAAAAGGTTTGGGTAGAATTTTTGTTCTCCGAGGCTTGTGCGAGATGGGCCGGCCTTCAGTTCAGTTCATCTTGTACGCCTGTCATGGCCCGATTTTGGGTCATAACAAGAATAATTCGGTAAGGATTCAGGATAATTCTGATGAGGGAGAAAGCAGTGAAGTTTTGACAGTTACTGCGTCTAGATCTGAAGATAGTTGAGTTGTTGACACTGAAGCAGCTTATCACATGACATTTTCTAGGAAACTGTTTGATTCTTTTAGAGAATTGAGAGACAGTGTGAAATTGGGAGATGGTGAGAAACTGAGTTTTGAAGTTAATGGCTCGGTGCAGATCAAGATGCATAATGGGATGGTTAGAAAACTTGATGCTTGGTATGTCTCGGTTTTGAGAAGGAATTTGATTTTTGTTGGTGCTTTGGCTAAGCAGAGTTATGGTTTCTCTGGAAGAGGTGAAAAGATTCGATTGTTCAAAGATCCAATGGTGATGAAGGGTAAATTCCAGAATGACATTTATACCTTGGTTGGTAACTCAGTGGTTCTGAATGGTGTTATGACTGTTGGAAGTTCAATTATGGAAAAGGTAGAGTTTGTAATCGAGACCCCAGAACAGTAAAAGGTTGATCATGTTGATTCACAGATGGTAATAGTGGCAGCCACGGTTCCAGAATCGTCGGTTCTGGTTCATTGAGAGTATGGAACCTGAACCAAACCACCTAATGGAGGTTTTAGGCTGTTTGATTCCAGTTCTGGTTTCAAGCGATTCGGTCACCATTTTCGGTTCGAACCAGATTTTTTTTTCTAAATGTTGTTATTCTCAATTTTGGCCCCAATTTGGTTCAGTTTGCAATTGTTAAATGTAATTGTGAATATAAATATTCTCTATCATATTTAAAATAAAACACTAATAAAAATTGAAGGAATTGAAGTAATAATTTCATTCAAAAATAATTAAAACAAATATGTAATACAATTGCAAGTCATTAATTTGTACAAATGTGAAAAATAAAAAATAAAAAAAATGGGTTTGAACTTAATTTCATCAACACAACAACTAATTAAAACAAATATGGAATACAAGTAATTAATTTTTACAAATATGAAAAATAAAAGATAAAATATGGGCTTGGACTTAATTTCATCAACAAATAATTAAAACAAATATGAAATACAAGTAATTAATTTTTACAAATATGAAAAATAAAAAATAAAAAATGGGCTTAGACTTGATTATATTAAGTTGCCTACATATCATTTCGGGGTTTAGAGGAACCAAAGTCCACGTAGTTCTCTTACTTACCTTGATATAATGACACCCTACTTATCTAATTATCTTCATTGGAGTCGGAAGTCGCCGTTGTTGAACCATCATCAACCCATTTGTCAGATGATGATGAATGTAAAAGTTCTTCTCGACTTCACATGTTGGCTCTTTATCAATCATCGAGACAAGCTTGAGCTTCCAATGATTCGGGAGCGAATATTGATCTTCTTTCATCCAAAATATTGTCTTCAATACTAAATGTTTGTTCAATGGCTACAATTGAGTCTGGAATTGCAGGAAGTTGTTTTGCAATGATCGCTATAGTAGGAAATGTCGCCTTATGCCTTTTTCACCACTACAAAATTTGAAAATTTGAACCTGTATAATCACCAAACTCAAAAAATGTGGTTAGATAAGTTTCGAGCTCTGAATGTGAGCTCGATCTAGGTTTGTTTCTCCTTTCATCTAAATTTTTGTGACCATATTTCATTG
>CAODLS011974280.1:0-10826 GCA_948243855.1 Flueggea neowawraea
ACACAAAAATCCCTTCATTTGATTGTTTCACTTCAATGCCAAGATAGCAAGACATAAACCCAATATATGTCATCTCATATTCAACAACCACCTCTCTTTTGAACTCATCAACCATAGCTAAATTGTTGCTTGTGAATATCAAATCATCAACATACAAGCAAACAATTGTCATGTCACCATTCTCCATCTTCTTCACATATAGCCCATACTCATGTGGACATTTGACAAATTTTTTCTGTCTGAAATACTCATCAATGCGGTTGTACCACGCTCTTGGTGCTTGCTTTAAACCATACAAGGTTTTCTTCAATTTCAGCACCTCATCTTCATGGCATTTGACTACATAACTAGGAGGTTTTTCTATATAGACTTCCTCTTCTAAATTTCCATTTAAGAATGCCGACTTCACATCCATTTGATAAATTCTCTATTTATTTTGAGCAGCCAATGCAATGATCAATTTGATGGTTTCCAGTCGAGCAACAAGAGCAAAAACTTCTTCATAATCAACATCATATTGTTGGCTAAACCCCTTAGCAACCAGCTGAGCTTTGAACTTCTCGATATCTCCTTTTCATTCATCTTAATCTTGAAAATCCATTTGACTCCAACAACTTTCTTATCTTTAGGAAGTGTCACCACTTCCTATGTATCATTTTTATGAATGGATTTTATTTCTTCATCCATCGCAACTCTCCATCTCTCATCATGAACTGCTTTTCAAAAAATATTGGTTCTGATCCTGCAAGGAGACGATAAAAAGAGACATCACTGACATCGTCAGCATCAGCATAAATATCTGCTAAATTCCTCATCTTTTTTGGCCTTTCAGATGAGCTTGAAGGACTCACATCACTATGAGTAGGAGCTGGACTTGTAGGCGGAGTAAGCTGCTGATCATCAACTCTGGCCTGAACTGAATTTTCTTCAAAAACAGGAAGAAAATTATAATCCTCTTCTTGGTGCCCCCAATTCCAACATTCCTCTTCATCAAATCTGGCATTTCGGCTAACAATAATCTTCTTACTTTTCGGATTGTAGAGTTTGTAGCCTTTAGATTTTGCATCGTACCCACTAAACACAAGCTTCTCACTTTTATTATCCAACTTAACTCTTGATTCATCAGGAATTTTATCGTAAGCTACACAACCAAAGACTCTTAAATGAAAGAGAGTTGGATTTCTTCCACTCCAGGCTTCTTAAGGTGTTAACTTCTGCAAGCTTTTGGTAGGACGCCTATTAGACAAATAGACAGAACAAGCAACAAATTTTGCCCAAAACTCTTTTGGCATATTTTTTCTCTTCAAAGGCTTCTAGTCATATCAAGAATGCTTCTGTTCTTCCATTCAACAACCACATTCTACTGCGGAGACCTTAGAACTGTCAGAAATCTTCGAATGTCATTAGCCTCACAAAAATCATCAAATTGTTTAGAAGTGAATTCTCCACCTCTATCAATTCGCAAGGCTTTAATAAAAAAACCACTTTCATTTTCTACCAGCACTTTGAACTTCTTAAACACATCCAAAGCTTCAGACTTTTCCTTCAAAAAATAAACCCAAGTTTTGCGGCTGAAATCATCAATAAATAGCAAGAAATATATGTTCTTACCAAGAGAATGTGGATTAATAGGACCACATATATCAGCATGCACAAGTTGAAGTGGTTTTGTTGATCTTGATAAAGACTCATTTGGAAAACTATTTCTGAAATGTTTGTCGTCGATGCATTGATGATATCTGTTTATTTTGGAATCTCTAATTGTCAAACCACCATCTTTCAGTTGAACATAGTATCCTTTCTCTAAAAGTTGGCCTAAACTCAAAATATTTGATTTAAGTGTAGGCACATAATATTCTTGAGAAATAAATTGATGAGAACCATCTTTGGCCAAAACTAGAATATCACCAATTCCTTCAACAATCACCTTCCTTCCATCTACCTTTTTTGAAAGTCTCTTTCAAAGAAACAAATAAATATTTCTTGCATGTCATGTGATTGCTTGCTCCGGTATCCAAAAACCAAGCTTCTTGATCTTTTTCTTCATGGTTTGTCAAAAGAAACACTGATTCTTCTCCTTCCTCTTGTGCACAATAAGCCTTATCTTCTTTAACTCCAACTTTTATGCATTCTAAAGCAAAATGGCCTTATTTTTCACAATTATAACATTGCTCATTAGTCTTTCGTCCACTTCCACGTCCTCTTGAAACCTGTCTTTGAACTGTTGAAGATTGTTTCAGATTTGAATCTTCTGAGTTGTTGAAGTTTCTATCAAATTCGCCTTCTCTTCCTCTGCCATAATAATCTCCACGTCCTCTTCTAGCACTTCTGCCTCTTCCTCTTCCAAACTGAAATTCTTCATTGTTGTCAAGTTTCTCTTTGCCTTTCAAGGACAACTTTGAGAGAAGAACTTGTTCTTGTGGCTCCTTCTCATTCATCATTTCTTCTTGGGCTTGTAGAGAACCCATGAGTTGATCAATCTTCATTTTTCCTAGATCTTTTGATTCTTCAATAGCCACAACAATATAATTGAAATTAGGATCAAAAGAATGCAAAATTTTTTCAATTACCCGAACATCTTCAAGCTTTTCTCCATATCTGCGTAGTTGATTGACAACAGCCGACACTCTGGAAAAATAATCTGAAATTGATTTCAAACTTTTTATCTTGAGTGTTTCAAATTCTGCTCTCAAGATCTAAAGATGAACTTTTATCACTTGATCAATTCCTTTAAAAGAATTTGTCAGTATTTCCCATGCTTGCTTGGCACTTGTTGCACAAGAAACTTTTTCAAACATGGTTTCGTCCATGCAAATATGAATCAACGTTAAAGCCTGCTGATATTGCTTTATGGCCTTCTGAAATGCGTTCTTCTGGGCTTGAGTCATAGCTTCTATGGTTCTTCATTTGCTGGCTGTTCATATCCTTGTACAATTTCCCATACATCTTGCGCAAGGCTTTCATTTGAATACACCAATTATCATAGTTTTCTTTGGTGAGCTTGGGAAATTGAAAGGGAAACATGCCTCTACTCATCATTTTTTTTAGCTCTGATACCACTTTGTTGGCAAGAAGAAGAGGAAATTGAAAGAATACTAAAAGAATGAAGTGCTGGAAATTCCTCTTTGTATTGGATTGATAGCAAACTATGAATATACACAACTAAATAGAAACTGAAAATTAAATAGATGACTCTAGAGATACCAAAAATACTGAACCGAAAACACCCTTTCACATACTATAATTAATCACACCATTGATAATTATTTAATTCAAGTTTATCTTCTAACATTTCTTGATCTCAGTTTCAAGGCTACATTATCTTCTGCGAAAAACAGATTGGAGTTGTTGAATGGAATCTTTGGATTGCAACAAGGCATCCTTGGCGATGTTACACAAGTCCAATATTCTAAGAGATCCATCAAGAAGCTCATCTACTTGTTTTCTGTTTTCTTCTTGAGCCAAGACTTGTTGAGTAAGAGGCAAAAGAAGCAACTTATCAACACAATCATGCAAATCTTGGAGAGAAAAGAGCTTGTTTCCAATTGAAGAAGAAGATGTAGATGTGGCTTGTGAATCTCGTAGTCTGGTCAAGTGTTCATCAAGTTCTGAAATGACAGGGTGTGGCCTGGACGGCAAACTGTTAGACCTTGCATGGAAACTGAAAGCCATTTTTTCTTCTTTGTTGGAGTGGAGAAGGTTTGATAATTGGTCATTCAATTTCCGTGTCTGTTTGTGACATGAGCTTCTAATTCTGACAAATATATATGGTGTTGTGAGGAAGACATGAAGAATCTCATCCTCATTTTAATTGCAAATTGTGTAGGCAATGCAGGAACATCTTAATAATCCATCACATTTGAAAACACATGTATGCAGAGAAATAAATGGTTGTACTCGGATCTTGGCCGCCCTCACAGCAATAATCAATAAAGAAAATATTAAAATTTACAGATTAATGGATTGATCAGGATAATTATATCAATTTTTTTTCCTTCATTTTTTGTTGGTATTGCAGCAATAATTGGCAGAAGAACAATTATAAAAACTCCACTGGTGCAGAAATGTTGGAACATTTAATGAATTCAATGTCACTCGTGTGTTTGCGTCTATATACATCTATATCTATATACATTCTATATGTAATCATGCATTATGCACACAATAATTATTTTATTTAATTTATTTGAAATTAATATGTCATTTACTTCATTTAATGTTATTTTTGAATAAATTATTGATTTATTTATTTTCCTTATTGATATTTTATTATTATTTTCTGATTATAATATCTTATGTATTTTTATACTACTTATATTAATACATGAATTCAACATATTTGAAAAAAATCACTATAATACGGGTGGCCAATAATTATGGTTTGCTCATATTTAAATTATAATATTAGTAATAAGTAATTTTTTTTTGAGTTATATACTCTGAATCATAATCCATGAATTCAACGCAACATTATTTTCGAGTGCACTTGCTATGTTCTTTATTGATAGGTTCTTATTGTGTATGAAATGAAATAGATTAAATTCACTTTTTAAACTATTTATTTTTATGAGATTTAATTTTTTTTTATTGAAAGGCCTAGGTCTTAAGAAAAAGTGACCGCAGTCCAAGCATCCTAACTATGTTGACAACTCTAGTTCGACTTCTTCATCTTCCTAATCCCAATATTATTAAAAGAAAGAAAATAGAGCACAAAAAGTTTGTACAACCCCAATGCAACGCGGGGGTAATAAAAAGATTGAGCAAATAAAACTTAGGCAAAGCGAAAATGTTTTCTGTCCTGCCCATCAAATTCAACCAAAGGGAGACAGAAAGCAGGAGTAGTAAACCACCACTGCTCTATACGGTCAGGAAGGGCTGCTTTGAAGAGTGGGTTTGCCACGGTATTTCCTTATCTAAAAATATGAGACCCCATGAAATGCATATTCTCTAATTGACACAGGCATTGCAACCAATCAGATAAAAATTTCCATGGCACCGAGTAGCTCCAAGACTTCAGTAAATTAACTCAATCCAAATCTGATCCCAACCAAAATGGTGAGCTCTGTTAACAGCATAGGTGACAGCATATAACTCAGCTTCAAAAGCATAACAGTCTACCAACGGCACATAAAAACAACCTTTAACAAAGCCGCGACTAGTCCGAAAAACTCCACCTGCGCCACCAGTACCAGGAGTACCCATGGAAGCCCGTCAATGTTTATTTTAACCCAAGATGGCGGTGCAGGACACCACCTGACTGAGATAATTTTAGGAGCCTGAGAAGTTATAGTCGTGATGCCTAGTCTCCGGAGAATGATCAATTCCTGTTGAGTATTATTCATAGTCCCTACTCTGAATAGATTGCATTCGCGAGAGGCACGGAGAACACATCGAATAGTGGCAAAGACAGAAATGAAATGGTCCTCAAATGCCACCTGATTTCGGGCATACCAAATGGCCCAAAAAGTAGTAATAACTGCAGCTTAGAGAAGAGCTTTCATCTGCGATCCAAAAGGAGCTGCCATGGCCTTGAGAAGAAGATCCATAGGTTTGATAATTGAAGTGGAGCACAAAGAAACTTCAAACACATCACCCACTGCTTCCCAGATGCGCTTAGCATAAGAACAATCAATGAATATGTGATCAGCAGTCTCGTATGCAATGCCACATAATTTGCAGGAAGATACCAGAATCATACCTCGACGTCGCAACATACCATCGGTGGGGAGGCGCCGATGAAAAAGTCTCCAACAAAATACTGATCTTGATGGTGGCAAAAAATGCTTCCCTTGCACAATAGAAGTCTCCAACCGGTCCCGAGGGTGCATTTGCCTGCAGCACATCCTTGCACGAAACCGTGCCAGCTTGGCTCCCCATCCATATCAAACGATCTTGAAGTAAAGCACAAGGCCGAACCTCCTGGATTAAAGAAGCCAGTTGTGGGTAAGCCAAAGAAAACATAGAAGGAAGATTCCAGCCGTCAGAATAGAACTCAGAGATTCTGTTATGCAAAAGTCTTCGTGCTTCCGCTGGGACGTCAAGAACTTCAACAACAGGCTTACCCATCAAGTTATCATGCCAGAAATCCAAATCCGAATGATCACTCATCAACCATTTAGCATTACTTAAAAGGTTGTCAAGCACATATTTAATAGAACACCAAATAGAGGAAGAAAGGTACGGTCTGGGAGTGAGATGCTTCCCTAAAAAACGAGAATGCAGAAACTTCATGACTGGAGATTGAGGTGTGCAAAGACTCCACGCCAACTTTGAGAGTAGAGCGTTATTGAGATCAAAAAGACGGTGTAATCCCAACCCGCCCTCCTTAACAAATTTGCAAACCATTGCGCAGGAAACCGTGACAGATTTCGTTTCTGAAACTGACCCAGTCCATATAAAATTACGAATGGCTCTCTCTAATTGCTTAAGAAGATTGAGCGGCCATCGATACACAATGAAGGTGTGAATAAGTGATCCATAAATGATGGCTTTCACTAAACACAAACGCCCTGCCACAGATAAAGACTTACCCTTCCATTGGTGAAATTTGGAGATTATCATGTCTGAAATTGGTTGCAGTACTTGCCTACGAGGAGCTCCTACAAACAGTGGAACTCCTAAATATTTAAAAGGAAAAGTACCTCTCTTCATGCCCCAGATCCGCAAGGAATTTATTTTCTCTAGCTCGAGTAACCGTAGGGCCAAAGAAAACCTCAGATTTCTCCCAATTAACATGCTGTCCTGAGAGGAGTCCATATTGAGAGAAGATTGATTTAATTGCCCCAATATTCGTATGACAAGCCCGACCAAAGATAATGATATCGTCTGTATATAATAAATGAGAGGGGCACTGAACATTATTACCAGCAAGCATTAATTTGAACTTTCCCGGCTCTGAAGCTGCCAGCAAGCTTCTACTAAGAAATTCCTCGGCTAAGCAGAATAAAAGTGGAGACAAAGGGTCACCTTGCCGAACGCCTCTAGAACAAGAAAAATAACCCTTAGCGGAGCCACCAATAACTATAGAAATCCGAGCAGAGAGCAAAATATAGTGGACCCATTCAACAAAGATGGGCGCAAAACCAAAGCTTGGAAGCACCTGTAAAATGAACTGCCAGTCCATAGAGTCAAAAGCTTTGTGGATGTCAATCTTCAGTACCATATGTCCCTCTTAAACTTTTTTATGTAAAATATTAACCCCTTCCGTAGCCGCTGCAACACAATGCTCAACATGACGGCCACTCACAAAACCAAATTTCTGTGGTGAAATAATTCGAGATGCAATTGGAGTAAGTTGCATGGCAATAATCTTAGTGATCATCTTGTACACAAAATTGCTGAGGACAATAGGTCGGAATTTCTCAATAACACTAGCATTGGGGACTTTAGGGATCAAAATAATGTTACCGGAGTTGAAGCAGTGAATAAAATGCCCATGAACAAAAAACTCCCGAACGGCAGCACATACCAAAAAACCCACAATATCCCAACACTGAACAAAAAAAATACCTGAAAAGCCATCAGGTCCTGGAGCACTGTTAGGACCCATGTCTTTGGCGGCCGTAAGGACCTCCAAATTCGTAGGAACTCGCAGAACCATTTCATTATCAAGGCTGGTAACAAGGTTAGGAATGACGTCAGGAATAACAGAAAAATCTCTCGATTGTTGAAGAGATGGGGCCGAAAATAAGTCAGAGTAAAATTGAAGGACATGTTGCTTAATAATATCCGGATCGTCAGTCAAATCACCCTCCACCTCCAAGCACCGAATACCAGAGTGCACTCTTCTACTAGCAGCTGCTCTTTGAAAGAAAGAATTATTGCGGTCACCACACTTCAACCACTTAACCCGACTCTGGTCCTCAACCAAAAGTTCTTGCTGTTGAAGGCTAAGGTCCAATGCTTGGTGGGCCATAAGCTCTTGGTGATGAAGGTCCTCAGTGAATCCGTTGCCTGAAATGAGAGATTGAATACGTAATAGTGCCTCAGATTCTTGGTTGATGAGAGCATTTAAATCCCTAAATACTTGAGCATTCCATTTCCTTAATCCCATTCTCAGAGTCTTCAACTTTAACATGAGTTGCTTCATATGTGACCCGGAGGCAGAACAACCCGTCCAAGTGGTGGCCACAAACTCATGAAAGTTCGCATGGGTAAGCCATATAGAAAGAAACCGAAAAGGCCCCGGACCCGTGGGTGTGCTCCGGTGCAGTTCAATAATACTGGATGGTGATCAGAGTGGTGACGAGCAATGATCATACAATTAATATTCTGGAAAGCCGAATAGTACAATGGAGAACAGAGAACTCTCTCCAACCGCTGATCAATACGAGCATAACCCTGTCTGCCATTAGTCCAAGTGTACAAATTTCCTACTACATCAATAGTCGTAAGTTCGCACTCATCCATACAGGTACGAAATTCTCTGCAAGAAAGGTTATTAGGAAGAGATCCCCGACGCTCATGAACACCCATAATCGCATTGAAGTCTCCTATGACACACCATGGAATACTAGGCTGCAACTGGCACAAAGCAGACCACAAATCTCTATGATCAGAAATGTTAATAGCACCATAAACCACAGTCAAGCATTGTAATTGATTTTCATATGAGATTTAATTTAATGGGCTTGTAATTTATTAGAATTAGAATAGAGTCCAGTATTAAAAATTTGAATTTTATTTTTTGGTGAAAGCTAATAATATAATTTATAAAAATTATAAAATAAGACACCATTAAAATTATTTGTCAGTAAGAGAATAATATGGACACATAGCACTGGTAAGATGATGTTGCTTTTAGAGAAAATAAAAAAAATCTTGCAATTGTCATTTGTGTACTTATAATATATGAAGGTATACAAAAGGTATACAAACAAACTATATAATTAGCGGAAACAAGTAATAATCGAGATCCTACCTCTTAATCCAGTACAAACAGCAAGAGAAGGATCCAACCAAACCTCTCTAGTTGAATCACAGCCTCTTAGGACGGGAACAACTAATTATATGTGGTCTAAGAACCTTTCTCGGAGCCGGGGTAGACTAGAAGAGATGACAACTCTTCTTTCTTCTTCCTCCTTGTGAAACAAGTGAGTTTTGAGGGTGAGAGTTAGAGAAAAAAAGAGAGAAACGTTTGGTGGGGAGCAAGAAAATGAAAGAAGCACCCGTTTTCTTATATTTTCTTTCACTCTTATCCATTCTTTCTCTCTCTAATTAATTTATGTGCCACCACACACAAATTCTAGATCATTTTTTATGTTGGGCTATTAATGGGTTTCATATTGATTTGGATTTACTTGGTCCATTATGAAACTCGTAACCAATTACTTGTTAGTTAGACTCATCAATTAATCCGATAATCAATAGACCTCGTTCTTCCTATTAATATCATGGACAGACTCAATTTTCCAACAATATGTTCAGTCTTATGTTTTTTATTTAATTTTTAGGTTTCTTATTGTAATTATTAAATTTTCATTGAAAGCATAAATTTTTTTATCAATATTTTTTCAGAACTACAACCCCACATTGCGCGGAAACACGATGACGACTAGTTAGTATAATAGCTTATACATGTAAAATGAGTTGGACATTGACTTGGACATGTAGTGGATGAGGAGACATTGCTAAACACATGCAGAGGTATATAATCTCAGGTTCAACTAATTATGTGGTCAAATTAATATTCCATTGAACCTCTAAAAGAAAGACAACCAACACATTTTTCATAGCTTAAAACGTGTGAGAATTAATTTTTCCATGTGGGTGCCATCAATTTTTTATTAGTGCTAATTAATTGTTTCCTTTTATGTGCAGCATATCGAATATATACAAGTACAACTTGTATTGATTTTCTTGCATTAATATAATTACAAGTTGTCTGAACTATGCCATTTTGATAAGTAAATAAAATGAGCATCGAAGTCTAATCCATTCCTTGCCTTTATTTATTTGTTTTTTATTTTAACTCTTGAATAGGTCTCAATAATTCATTACTCAAATTCACAATTATCTTAGTAAGAACTTCTAAAGCTTTACTACTTATATAAAATTTATTTAATTTGTTTGATGATAAATAATCAGGGACAAAACTACTGAGGCCAAGTTTGTTAGATGGGCCTAGTGCGCAGACATGGTCCACAACAATTGACGTCGTCTGTAACAACTCGAACAAAAAGCCGTCGAGTTAAAAGCTGTGTTCCTAAGCCCCTTAGCCTCGACTGGGGAGCTATTGTAGTATCATACTCCCACATCGCCTAGGAATTGAGGCCAATGATCATTTATAAGCACATTCCTCCCTCAAACCACTGAGACATTTTTTCAGAGACAAAATCGTGAGAACTCATGAGTCCAGAGAAAACAATACTTCAGTGAATAGGTCTAGTGTGCGAACATGGTCCACAACAAATCATTTCAATGAAAGTTGTTCTATAATTTTGAAGTAAACAGAGAGATAGTAAAAATAAGCAGATGTCGATATATGTTTTAACACAGTGTTCCTGAAGTCATTTTTTAACATTAATAGGTTGAGAGTTTAAATTTACAGTAAAAATTCAAAATATAAAAAAATAAAATGGATGAGATGGCGACTAAATGTGATCAGTAAAAAATGTGCATATGATATTTTTACCAAAAATTTTGTACAAGTTTACATTGATAGACTATCTGTAATATTTTTGGGCAACTATGATTTAATTGAAAATGTTGAGAAAGGAAGCTCTGGATTTTATCATCCTCCTGAACAGACATTCAATTCCATCTTCAAAGTGTCGAATGCACAATTCCAAATTCTTCAACTGTTTTTGTACATCCTCATTGTCTTC
>CAODLS011974359.1:0-13111 GCA_948243855.1 Flueggea neowawraea
GAAGAATTTAATCCAGGGGATGAAGCTGATTGTTTAGACACCATGTTGCCCCTTATGGCAGGATCTTGTTGGGGGTTTGCTAGCTATAACAACAATAAACAAAATCAGCTTCACATGATCAGTTAAATGCAATTTAGTGTAGTGAAATATGAATATATCACAAGATCAACATCAACATTTTGGATAAGACTTAAGAAAGAATTACAATAACCTATTAGAAGCACAATGATAATTGCAAATTATCTTCAAACTCAAGCATACTATAGATTAAAAAATTGAACACTTCTCCTGGACAATGTTCTAATTTTCAACTCATAAATGGCATCACTCTTCAGCAGGACTGAAATGATTTCTGAACACTTCATAAGGTTTCAAACCTGTTAACGCTTTTCAAACTTATATGCTTAAGGCCAGAATAATAGAATTTAGAATATTTTTGAATGCCAATAATGCAAGAAACAAATATAGTGAGGAAATCCTAAGATTTAGAAAAATATTATATCAGTCCATTTATTATAGATGAAACACATCACAAATGAGCTACCTGCCAGTCTTTAGTTCCATAGAACATCTTGACTAATTTACAATACTATACTTTATCCAAAAACCACTATCATATAAGTTGTGCATTGGATGTGAGCTCCACATCAATGAACTTACCAACATTAAGATTGTACTGAAAATAAAAAAAGAACAGATAATGCTGCATCTTAATGGTCATATAGTATCCTTACTCTAGATTTCAAGGCAGTGGGGCGAGCCTTTGGAGTGCCAATCTGACTCATGACTGTTTTTTGTGACTCCATTTCCAAAGAAGGAAAAAGAGGAGCACCAGGAGGTGTTAGAAGCCTGATAATGAAAAACGAACAGCATCAGATAAAGAAAGCTTGCAAAATCATAAGAAACATGTAAACACAATCCTTCTCTAGGATGTCATGTCTTGTCTTGATCCTTATTCACTTCATTTGAAAACTTTCAGCAAAGAAAGCTTATTATAAATCACTTCTACTTCGGAGTGAAGATGACAGAAATTTTTCTGCATCGCATATAAGGGGTGTAAAGTTGTTCATCAAATCTAAAATATGCACCCACAGCCATCAACAGAGCGTAAGATCATACTTCTCATCCCGAACTTCCTTTTCCATTTTTCATCCCTCTCAATATAGACCCTTTATGAATAAATCTCTGTCAACAAATGAACAACCAACTACACAGCAGAACGCTCAAATAACAAGGGAATGAAAGGCAATACAAAGATCATCAGGATTAATTAATAAATATGTATTAATTATCCCAAAGTTTAGAGAAGTAAACTCTCTTCCCTAGTCCCTTTTATTTTCACATAATCGCACACAGAGAAATAATATTTAAAAAAGAGAGAGGGAGAGAAAATTGGAATATCTACTTAAAAACTAAAAGAAATGCTTCCAATTACCAGTCATAGTCGTTTTTATCATTGTCAGAATTAAGAAAATCGTCAGCACTCGTTTTTCTTGCTGGCGTCGACGATGAAATATTAAATATTGGGGACGTGCTGGGTTTCGAAGCTGCAATTTTCGAAAACAATAAAACAGCAACTAATCACAACACTAAGCAATATTTAGAAAGAAAAATTCAAAGATGAATTAAACTCACTCCGCGATAGATCGAAACCTGAAAACTAGAAACAGTACCTAACGGTAAATCGAAGTCTTCGGTGTTGTTAAGAAGAAGAGTATTCTGCTCTTTCTCGCGCCTTTTCATTTCAAGAAACAATGCGAGCTCTTCGTCCTTCTCCTTCATCATCGACGCTCTCAACTGTTGCCTCTGCCTCACCAACGCCGCCTGCATTTGCATTTGCGACTCCTGTGCCCTAAAACTCCGATTCATTTCTCCAGTCTTACGCTCTCTCTCTCTCAAAACAAAACAAAAAATGTCCACAAATCGACAAAAAAGCTTAAAACCTAGCTTCGCTTTTCATTCAAGCCTTCTTAAACATCACCGAACTCGGCAAATAAACAATTATTAGATTCACGCTTCTCGAAGCTCAAACATAACTAGCCAGAGCTTCTCTCTCATCTTCAACTAAACGGCAAAAATAACCAAGAGAGCAAGCGGGCTCTAAGGACAACTCCATTGAAGCGAAACAAAGCTGAAGCTTAGAGAGAAACAAGTGGAGAGAGTAGTAATGTGGAAAGCAGTGAGAGAAGAAGGTCGCGAAGGGACAAAATCAGAGTTTAGAGAGAGAGAGTGGCATTGAGAGCAATTGAGGGATGAGTAAGGGGTAAAATGGTAAACGTGGAGGTTTGAGTGAGGTGAGAGAGGCAGTGGGTTTGGGGTTCTCTCTCACTTGAAGCCTACGTTTTCAGACCTTAGCATCTGTTTGGTGGGTGGGTTGGTGGATATTCACCATTCTGCCCCTTTCTTTTTTTCTTATAATTATTTGAATTTTTTTATGTTCTTGCAATTGTGGCGTTCAATTTCTCTATTATTGTGGTTAGTGCCCAGTGTGAACAATGTGGGCTCTACTTGGTCCATGTTCACTGATTAGTGGGTCGAATGCAGGACAATTGGGGCTGAAACGGCCGTAAACCGGTGAGGCGGTGGCTAAGCCTGCATTATAGTCACATTGATCTATAACATTGTCTTCATTGTTAAAAAAAAATTATCACATTTTCTTTAATTTTTTTGATAGTTTTTTTATAGTTAACATTTTCTTTTATTTTGAACAAAGATTTTTCTTTCAAAATAATAAGAAGGAAATCATGTTCTTTTCATAACATTTAGTAATATTTATTTAGCATCTCATTTAGAAAAATCCTCTTTAAAAAAAGTTAGGTTGTGATGAGACATGGGTGAAAACTCATCAAACACATTTAATGTTAAGTTGTAACGAAAACGTTATAACTCGTCATAAATAAGAAACATTACCAGACATTATACTTATCCCTTAATGACCGCACTATAAATAGACATGAGGGCAACTTCTCAAGATATGCTCTACTTGTTATACATACTTACACTCTACTAAAAATCACTATTGACTTGAGCGTCGGAGATTCCATCGGAGAGCAACCTGACCTTATCATGATGTTTCGTGTATACAGGTTTCGAGGCGTCATTCAATAATTTCTTTGAGCGTTCAAGTTCATTCTTTTATTGTTGTTAGAATCGAGGAAACAATAATTGGCGTTGTTTGTGGAAAACTAAACTCACCTTGCTCATCGACGTTCAAAAAGTTCATCAATAGCATCTATAACATTCTCCATGGTGCATACACATTCCCACCAAACTGAACAATATGAGGAGGGGACAAGAGATGCTGGTGCCAGAGTTGGAGCGGGAGCATCATGAAAGTCACCATCGACTATTCCACTTGCCGACTACGAGGTGTTGAGGAGACAGAATGAGGAGAACCAGAAAGCCTTAGGTGAGATGGCACCCTTGCTCAAGCGATTTCTTCCTCAAGCGGTTCTTCCACTTACCTTGCGCATTTATGCTCAAAGTGGAGGGGTAGCGAAAAGACGTGGCGCTCCACACGAAAGTCACCATCGACTATAAGTGCACATAAAAATGAATCAAACCAAAAAATTGACCGAACTAAACCGAACCGAAGGCAAAACCTAAGAAAAATGGATGAGTATGGATATTGAATTATGAAAATCGAAAGGTTCGGTTCGACTGTTGTTTTAGTCATTTAAAAATCGAACCGAACCTACCCTTTATTACATAAAACCGAACCCATCCTTAATTTATTTGGAGAATGATTTGTTGTATGAAGACTTTGAGATGGAATGTTGTCATTAATAATTGCAGTTTTTATTTATGTTTTAAATCGATCGAACTGAACCGAAACTAACCGAATCGATCGATTAGTTGAAACCAACTGTTCAACTATAAATGAATATAGTAAAACTGAACTGAACGTTCGGTTGGCGATTTAGATATAAAATCGAATCGAACCGTGTGCACTCCTACCATCGACTCCCTCATGTTCTCAAGCATCAAAATCCTTTACCTTAACAAGAGCACCTTAATGTCCCGATGCATGAAGCTTAAGTTGATGTCATGAAGGAGAATTATTCGAAAGTGGTGGAGAGCACTCACGAATGAGAACCTAAGGTTCCTCCGGATAGGGCTGAAGTGGAGCCCCAGTCCTCAATGAATGTTCGAGAGATGTAGACTTGAAAAAGATGATCGAGGAAGTTAGTTCCCATGGAGGAAGAGCAACAATGGGATAAAGTCCCATTCACCAAGGAGATCGTGGAAAAACCACTTCCTCCGAAGTTCAAGATGCCACAACTGCCAAATTTATTGGGAAAAGAGGACTTGCATGAGCACATCCAAAACTACGAAGCCATCATAAAGCTTCACAGATGAGAGGACACCATCATATGCCACACGTTCCTAATAACACTGAGGGACCATGCACGCTCTTGGTTCAATGGGTTGAAATAGGTGTCACTCTATTGCTTCGAGCAATTTAAGAAAGAGTTCACCAGCGCCTTCATCATCAACAACAGGCAGAAAGAAGACGCCACCTACGTGATGAGTGTTAGATAAAGTGAGAAAGAGACTTTGCGATAATACGCAGACATGTTTAGGAGCGCCATTCTTGAAGTTCATGACCTGCAACCTGGAGTGGCGGTGGCTGCAATGTTGCAAAGGGCACAATCGATGGAGCTACATGAGTCATTGTCCCTAGAACAACCAAAGACCTTGGTAGATCTTTTCGTTCATGTGAATAAGTGCATACTACAGGCCAAGGATGTCACGACCCGAGATTGAACCATGACCAACGTACGAGGCAAACCTATCTAGAGACCTGACCCATCTCATACAAGCCTCGGAGAATCAAATATTCTACCCAACTTATTCATTCTTTGAAACATTATTTAATCAAGTTATAAACATAAGTAAACAAAATATTCGTTTGTATAAATAAAATATCAATATATCAAAAATATAATTTAACATATCAAAATAAATATAAAATATTAGTAAACAAATCTAAGAGACAAAATATCAAAGTAAACCCAATAACCCACTAGCATCTCGGTGTGGAGCTCTAATACATAACATAACTAATATCAAAGGTGCCTCACTGATATCGAGGTGCCAGACAGTTGCTAAGTATCAAAATAGTACCTGAAAATGTTAAATGGAGAGGGTGAGAAAAACTCAGTGAGGGACATCACTCTAGAGCGTCTTCGGACTCACATAAATTGTTTTAAAAATATTTTTAGAAAAATACCACATGCACGTATGTAATTAGATATTATTAGTATACACTCGTATACATATAGATAGTAGATAAGAAATTCATTTTAAAAATATTTCGCACAGATAGCAAATAGCAGACAATCATACAATATAATAAGATATATAAATATATAACAGGCGATCGAATAGGGACCAGAACCAAAATCAAATAGAAATAAAAAATGTGGTCTATGCCACTAGACATAATCAACGTTATGTGTGTCTGGCCAGACACACAGTCATCATATTACCCTGGTAACAAGGGCCTTGACAGAGCAGTGATATACCAAAGGCTACGCTACCTCGTAGCTAGGTGCCCCATATCCGAAATAATATCAAAATATACGTAAAGCAAATGGTGTACAAATTAGAGGGTCAAAATAAAAAATATCACATATATCATATTTTTAAATTTTGTCAAACTATTAGTTATTCAGATTTTAGATATAAGCCAGACACAACAAAAATAATATAGATTTAGAAGATACAACCTATGTGTCCAAAAATGTCATTCTACTCACCTAGTCGTCCAAACTGAATGGTTCAGTCACACACCACTGGCATCTAGCTAGTCACGCTGACACGAACAAGAAACTAAAAACAAATATAATCAAACAAATGCCAAAATGTGGTATTGTGGCAACACCAAATACATGATTTGCAAATGCAGACTCAAACCCTCAAAGGTGTCGAAAATTCTATTGCAACAGAAGATCTAACACTCTTGTCTCGAAAATCGAATATTCTTGTAAAATTATGATTTAGTCCCTCATTTTTTGTAAATTTACACTTTAGTACTTAGACATTAGCATATTATAAATTAATCCCCAAAATTTTAAAAAATTACATATCAGTCCTCAAACTTTTAGAAATTACAAATTAGTCCCTAAACTTTTCATAATCACAATTCAGACCTCAAACTCTTGAAAATTTGTAATCTAGTATTTGTAATAGAAATTTATTCAAAAATACCACAAATTTGTACAAACCAAAAATTGACATTTTAATTCGTCCAAACACCTCAAATCATACTCCAATATATGAATCTACAATCAATTTCATCAAAGGAACTCAAAATCATAAAACAAATCCTCACAAATTCAAACTAAATCCTAGCCCACATCAAAACAACATCAAATCTTCAAAACCCAAGCCAAATCTATGTATTTCTAACCTACATATATCATAATCTAGCATAAATCATCTCACATTACAACATAAATCATCAAATCTGACCCTAACATTTGAAATCGTCACTCATCCTCTTCAACAAATCAAAACATGAATCAAGCGTGAAAATGAAGAAAAAAAAAGTTAGGAGCTTGATCTTACCTCAATAAATTGAAAGGGAACAATCAGAGGCAATGAGAGGGAGTTTGGAACAGATCTAAAGTGTGAGAGTTTTGATCTGCCTCTTATCAAAACACATCGTTTCACTAATTTTCAAAGGCTAACGTACATTATTTTAAAGTTAAAGTACGTTAAGGGACCTTAATGTATGTTACCAAACTCCTAATGTATGTTATCGGGGTAAAAAATTGTGTCCAGAAGCTTCAGATCTGAAAAATCAAGCCCTTAATGTACGTTATAAAATAGCTAAAGTGTGTTCCTAATGTCTAACATGCATCTTCATTGTGCTAACGTATGTTATCATGTGTTCCCAGATAAATTACGTTAAGGAGAAGCATAACGAACTTTAATCATTGACAGACAATATTCCTAGACGTCCTTTGCTTTCGGACACGCGTTGGATCATTCTTTAGGCTTTACAACACCTAACCTTGCAAAAATATCATCATTAAACATCTTTAAACACCAATTCATCATCTCAAACCCTCGAATATCGGATCAAAATTAGATGAAAAGCTACAGAGAACTTAGTCGGAAGGGGTGAGGTGTTACAAAGGTCATGAAGATTGTGGGAACCAAGGATGACAAAGAAAAGAAAAGAAAATAAAAGGAAGAAGGGCCTCAGAAAGAGCTGAATAGAAATAAGGAGAATTCGGAAAACTTAAGGAGGCATTTCAATATGCGCTTCGAAGAGTATACTCCACTAAATGAGTCGAGGTCAACTATCTTAACAACGATGGAAGGTTCATGGCTCATCACTTTTCCTCCAAAGACCGACAAGACTCTGGGAAGAAATGTGGATGCGTACTGCAAATATCACGATGAGAGTGGACACTCCATAGACAAGTGTCGACAATTGAAGAATCAAATTGAGACCTTGGTCTGAAAAGGGTACTTGGACCAATTTGTTTATGTTGAAGCATTGAGGATGGAGTCAAGCGATGAAGTGAGTCCATAAAGGAGAAATGATGATCGAAGAGATGATCAACATATGACCAACTAAGCATGCTCCCATTCAAAGCAACGAGGTATAGCGATGATGATCGTCAGGTGTACTTCAGATGGTGGTAAAAGTTGAATTCTTTAAGTTTTTGTTGACTCTATCTTAAGTAATTTGTTGTTTAACGAATGTCATTCTTATTGTCTATCCTTTATGCATGAATAACTAGTCATATGAATGAAGAACATGTTAGGCAAGCCAATTGCTTAACCATACAAAACGAACATGGCCTGCAGGAAACCAAGCTCATGTAACCAAAAATGAAAGAACATGGTGTGAATTTGAAAATTGGCTCCTCACCGACAATGCACAAAGAATCATCTTGAAATCCCTAAAATGCAATGTGAGTGGAAAAGCTAGCAAAAAAGCAGACTCACTATTTACGCATGCGATAAAGTATAAGAAGTTGTTAAGGTTGGGTGAGTAAAAATGGCTGTTAAAACTTAATCTCTCACCAGTAGCATGCGGCGAGCAACTAAACCATGAATAGAAAAGCTTGTGCGAAATTAAGCTCTCACGTGACAAATATGTGTAGTGAGAAAAAAATCTTGTTGGAAACAGATCTCTCACCATGAAAGCACCCAATGAAAAGATAGACTGCGATGTGGAAATAGAGCATGAAGCTTACAGGAAATCGAGTGCTCAATGTAGAACACATGCAGTGGAAATTTGAACATCGTATATAGTCATTAAGCCTACGGGAAATCGAGCGTTGACTAATGGTGACACATCAAGACATGCAATGATTAGAAAAGCTTGTGGGTGCACCAAGATCTCATTATGGAAGCACGCAAATAAAGATGATTAAGGTTGTGATGTATCAATAGAGTATAAAGCTTGAGGGAAATTGAACACTCATTGTAGAACACACGTAACTTAAGTCTAAGTACATTGTATAGTCAAGTATAGAGCATGCAGGAAGCCAAATACTCATTACTAACATGAATATAGCATGCAACTTGGAGGCTTGAAAGAGAGTTGACACTCTGACAAGTACGAGCTAGCATAATCTCAACCATATCAAATCATTTTGTAAAAGCAAGGTTCTTAACAAAGTGATTGTGGAGCATATGCCCTAAGAATGCGAGGTGGTGAAGATGATGAACTCTGTGAGGTGGTGGTGACAATGAGCTTTGCCGACGTGGCGTGGAGATGATGAACTTCACGAGGCGGTGGAGATGATGAGCTCTGCGATGTGGAATTGAGATGATGAACTTCACGAGGTGGAGTGGAGATGATGAACTTCACGAGGTGAAATGAAGATGATGAACTCCAAAACACAACCACATAAAAATGAAATTAAAGAGATGAAGGGTTAAGAAAACAAAGCCCATATTTATAATTTTTTCGGTCCTTCTTGACCTACGTCAATTCCTCTAGTTCACAAGAGAATTTTAAATCCACTAATAAATTCCTCACTTGCGGGTAGAGGCAAACCGTTACACCTCTTATTTTTTTAGGTTCATAAGCAATCTTTACACCTTGTTTTTAGCAGGCCAAACAAAGAAAAAACCTCAACCACTTTTATTTTTCAAAGAATCAAACAAGACAAACATATTCTACCCTTCAAGCTTAAAACCAAAGCTTGATCACAAGTGAATTTCCAAACTAAAATTAATATCACACACCAACCCAGTAGACAATAAGCAAATCAAAGCTCAGTTGGTATGCAAAACTCAAGAACAATAAGAGAGAGAAAATCAAGAATCAAATTGGCAAAGCTTGGACACTCTCTCAAAAAATGTTGTTGTCTTCTTCTAGACTAGGCACGTCTATTTATAGGCATTCTCCCAAAAGTAACCATTGTAAATCCCAAAGTAGACATTGTGAGAGAATGATGAAGTACTGATTTTAATGGCGTTAGCCCATGCTACATGCATACAATAGGTATTAAATCCGTAGTCCATCAGAGTCATACACAGGACACTCTTCCTTCAATATGCATTGCATAATTCCAGTAGCTACTGCCTGGAAAACATTTCCGTAATGTACGCTTAGAACGCCTTATGTGTGCGTAGATCAAATGCTCTGTTTGCTTTGAACAAGCCTTCAACGCGAGTTGACAATTTTCAAAGATCACACCTTTGATTATTCACGTGACTGTGATGGAGAATATTTAAATTCAAATTCTCGAGGAGTGTATCAGATTTTGTCAGTTTTTGAACTGAGACTCGTCTACGTGCATTGTATCCATACTACGTGTGTAGATGGATTTCTTCAAAGGTGACACCTTTACTCTTTTATGCGCATTGCACAAAGGATCAATGCGTCTCTGACTTGTCTTGTGAGCCCTCTTTAGTTTTTATTGCAATCTCGTTTACGCGTATTGAGAGCTCTATAAGGTGTAGTTCAATTGCATTTCCAGACCAGAGAGCACTACAATACATCTACGTGCATTGGACCACTTCTAAGTGCATAGAGAAATCCTAGAGCTTTCTGCCTTTTGATACAACACGTCTATATGCATTGCATTGACTTCTACGTGTATTGCATAAGAGCTACTTGCATTGTATCCGATCTTATGCGGATATTGTCTATTATGAAAGACCCAGTATATCTCTAGCTTGATCAACATGCATAGATCATAGCACAAAGTGCATAGATCATTGTTGTACGTGCATAAGACTTGTACTACATGCATAACTTAACTATTTCAAGTGTTTTGTTAAATCATCAAAACTTAAAAGGAATTTATGTGTTGACCAAAACTGGCTCAACATAGTGGAGATGATGAACTTCACAAGGTGGAGTGGAGATGATAAACTCCGCTAGATGGTGGAGATGATGAACTCTCCAAGATGTTCCTCCTCAACGCCCACGTCGCACGTGGTAATGAGGGTAATGAACTCTCCATCGACAAACTTCATGGTGTAGAGAATAAATAAATTATGAGTCAAAGTGAAAAAATCATACCCAATTTTCTTGATGAAGGCGACATGTTGGCAGGACCGTCGGGGATTCAAGAAATAATCGGTTGTAAAAAAAAGTAAAAAAATTGGAGTAAAAAAAAACCAGGTCAATAAAGGCAAAACAAGTCGCATGACCCAGTCAGTCACACGATCAAACGACAGAAGGCAGGGGTAAAAGAGTCATCCAGGCTCTGGAAATAGGTTGCGACGCATTATCCAGAAGCTGAATGTGCAGTCATCTCGCCACCACTCTAAGCAATGGGTCGTTTAGTCAAGAAGGCCAACAACATACCGTTCGGCTTCTCAGTCCCATTTTCGCCAGTCTGAACTGACAAGAATAATGTCGTCTAAAGCAAGGGTCGAACGACTGACGTTTGAGCACATGAGCTATTGGTTGTTTGGAGTTTTCTCCAGATGGCACGCCATTTAGTGGAGCAGACTGTTGGCCGTCTGGGATTCTCGGCGAACAGTACGTCGTTCAGTTGAATGGACTACTGGTCGTCTACGACATCATTGAAATGACTCGTCGTATCGGTTCACGAGCATGCTGTCGTTTGGGATCGCGTGCACTCAGTTGTCTATTTCAACATTCGAATGGCAGGTCGCTCCAGGCAGTGTGATTGCGGTCGATCGTCTCCTTCAGTAGACGACACATCATTTCGGTCTCCTTCTCCGTGTCTTACAAACGTCAAGAATGCATGGCTTAGTCACTGATCTTCTCTCGCCGCTGCTGGAGGAAACCGATTCGACTAGGATAACTCTTGCAATAACGCCAAACACAGTCAGACAAAGCCACCTCGCACCGTCGTAACTTAAACAAAAAAAGAAACAGGGACGAGAGAGCTGTGCAGAAACAAAGAGAAAAGAGAACGAAATAAGGAAATAAAGAAAAGAGAGAGGATAAGAGAAATTAGAGAAGAGATTAAACCTTATGGGGCAGTGAACAAGAAAATTAGTCAATAGGAATGAAAGGGAGAGAATGAATAAAGAAGACCTTATGAAAGGAGAAAAACGAGCTTTAAAGCATGTAGGGCTCGGATTTCGTTGAAGCTGCGAAAAACATGAAACTTAATTGCTTCAAAAATCAAGGGATTCTGTTGATTTGGAAATTGCTAATTGAAGGGTACATTCCATAACAGATTCATGAGCCAAACTTGGAAGCAAAATCAAAACTAAAATCGAAGGAGACGAGAGAGAAAAAATTTGGAGAACAAGGAAAGCCGCCTAGAATGGAAAATAACAAAATCAATCCCTATATTTCTGGAAGACGAAGGACACACTCCCTACCTGAAAAAATATTTTCAGTAAGGCCCTCATCTTAAAATACTAGCAATGGCCAAATTCACGAGACACATCATACTCTTATTCTTGGGAAATCCAAAAAAAAAAAGAGTAGGAAGCAATTGATGAGACATGGGTAAAAATTCATCAAACACATTCAATGTTGAATTGTAACAGAATCAATAAGAAAACGTTACTAGACGTTATACTTATCCCTTAAATGACCGCTCTATAAATAGACATGAGGACAAATTCTCAAGGTACGCTCTAACTATACATACTTACACTTTGTTAAAATCATTATTGAGTTGAGCGTTGGAGATTTTCTCGGAGAATAACCCGACCTCATCGTGTTTTGTGTGTGTAGGTTTTGAGACGTCGACGTTGTTCAAATTTCCGATCGTTTGAGTTCATTCTTTTATTTTTGATAAGACAACAACAACTTGGTTTCTTTATATTTTAGACAATTCAATAATACTTTATTTGTTCTTGCTGAAAATTAAAATTTGACTTTTGGTTTTGGTTTAGCAATCTAACGTTTGATTTTTAGCTTAAAAATAATTTTAATATAATGGATTTTTCTTTTTGAGTTCAAA
Source organism: Flueggea neowawraea (assembly GCA_948243855.1). Lineage (NCBI taxonomy): Eukaryota > Viridiplantae > Streptophyta > Magnoliopsida > Malpighiales > Phyllanthaceae > Flueggea > Flueggea neowawraea. Next base: position 12,378 of record CAODLS011974359.1, read on the forward strand.
CGAGCTCACTTATCTTACAATTTGTTAAATATACTTATCAAAAAACTAATTTGTTAAATATGAAATGGTAGTGGTGGTGGAGGACTCGAAGAATATGACTTCGAATGTGAAAACTACAAGGCCTAAAATGTCAAATACCAACGCAAAGGGGACGTTATAGAAAAAACAAATGCCTGAGGATCCATCCGATATTTATTTCCAGAGCTGTGTTTCCTAATTTGGCATACGCCACATTCATTTGCATCTCTCCTTTCTATCACCTTCACTCTGGGAAAAAGGTCAAAATTCGCCTGTCAAAGGTGAATTCTGGGACTGACATAGACTACACAGATGCCTGCAGGTTCTAGATAGGGACAGATACGACGTCGTTGTGACAGATTCTTCATCAACGCGGCGGCGATCAAGGAGGCGCATGGCAGGGAAGATGAGAAGGAACGAAGCAAGCACTAGCAGTAGGAGTAATAGAGGAGAAACCGTCGTTAATGACTGTGGTCGCCGCAAAAGCTCCTGCGGTTATTGCAAATCCACTTCTCGCTCAAGCATCTCTCACGGTTCGTCGTAGCTTCTTCTAATTTCTCCAGAACTGCTCTAAGCAGTTTCGATTTTAAATTCTTTTATGTTGTTATATGTTCCTGTGAATCTCCCCCGGCCTAATTAAGGTTGAATTGATTGTTCTTCGCCGTAAATTATGGATGGATTAGTTGTACAATGACATTAATGCGTTCTTATAGAGT
>CAODLS011974370.1:0-10915 GCA_948243855.1 Flueggea neowawraea
CTGCATCAGGTTTTCCTTACACCTGATGGGAAGGGATGGGGTCTTAGAACCCTAGAGAAACTCCCTAAGGGTGCATTTGTCTGTGATTTTGTTGGAGAAATTCTAACCAACAAGGAGTTGCATGAGAGGAACTTGCAGACTAGTGGAAGCACTGGTAGTTATCCAGTTTTACTGGATGCATATTGGTACCTAAAAAGAGTAGTGAAGAATGAAGAAGCTTTATGCCTTGATGCAACTTTTCATGGAAATGTTGCTAGGTTTATCAACCACAGGTAGTTCTGAAAATGTAGATATTTTGTGCATCTCTCCTGGTAATCTGTTTTACTATATCGTCCATTATCGATCTACAGTAGCTCTTGTAAACTTTTGTTGTTGCTATGATATGTAATTAAAATAACATTTAGTGAATTTATTTCTTTTGTGCTAGATGCCTGGATGCTAATTTGATTGAGATCCCTGTCAAGATGGAGACGAAAGATCATCACTATTATCACGTACATATCCTGATACTATCTTTTGCATTATTGTTACGGTGCCTTTTTTTTTTCCCATAGATTGCACATGCCGGATGACATCTTATGGATTATCTCTTATGCAGTTAGCTTTCTTTACGACCAGAGAAGTGAATGCATTCGAGGAGCTAACTTGGGTGAGCAATGCTAGCTTTTGTGCAGTGTATATAGTCAGCATTGTTATCACGCTGCTTTATTTTTGTTATTTATCTTGTGGAGAGATAATAGGTGTCGGATCATTGTGTTGAGTTTTAGAAAATATATATTGTCCTGCATTATAATCAAGTTACATAATTTTGCAAACTTATTGCCACTATTTTCATTTTGGATGCTGATTTTATGGCTGCTTAATTGTCATGGTAGCAATATATGATTTGTTTTTCTTATTTTTTATATTAATTTATCAACAAGGTTTGCTATATTGGTGGGCTTCTGTTCAGCTTCAACTTGGTTAGCTGTCATATGTCTTGTGGTATTGTTTCACTAAAATACTATTTATGCCATTTCTGAATCCCCATGCTTATCTGCATCGCTCTATCTAATCTATTTGAAGACTGTTGCACCTTGGTGAGGATATATCTTTCCTTCTCTTATAACCCATGGTTCAACCATTCGCAGGATTATGGTATTGACTTTGATGACAATGATAATCCGGCAGAGGTTTTTCGGTGCAAATGTGGCAGTAAGTTCTGCAGGAACATGAAACGATTTAATAGTAAGTCTATTCTGAGTCTTCAAGAAGTATGTGATTGATGACTTGTTTGTGTCCTATGAAGTGTTTATATATACCGAGATGGCTTGAGATTGATAGTATTGAGTTCTGAAGCTATGGCTTGATATTCAAAAGTTCACCCTGAAAATTCAGTTTCCATTTTGTTGCATTGTATTTGGTTATCAATGCTTGAATTCAATTTTCTTTTTGCCATGGTAGCTTTCTAGAACCATTGAACTTGTGAGTACATATTTTTAAAGCAAGATATTATCCAGGAGTTTATATAAACTATTTGAATGGCCTAGTACAAACTTATAACGTAATTCTTTTATTCTGCAAGTGCATCATTTACTTCTGTTATCAAGGATGTCAAACATCAATATCTGCATTCTGTTTTGGAATCTTTTAATTATGTTTGAAGTCTGATGCTTACACTGTTTTTTTTATAAGCCTGCCTGATGCTTGTGACATTTTGCTCTCGAAAAGCAAAGTTTTCCTTTCTCTTTCTCCTAATTATTATTCCTATTATCTGGCGCAGGATCTAAACTGGCATTAAGAGATTAAGACTTGTGAATGTAAGACTGGTGTTTTGCTGTTAGGATCTTCCTCTATTGTGTTTTTTGAACTTCACCACTTCTGGCAATCATGCCATCCGGTGGAGGATTAATCTATGGAAGGGAAGTTTTGTGGAAAATTTTGCAGTGGTAGATGTGTATATAGCCTGAATAAATAGCCTAGGAATTAGGAACCAGAAACTTTGTGTTAGTTTGCTTCTAGGAGCTTTCCTTCTGAATCATCTATGCTTGGCTTTTGCGCAAATCATCTATTGAGTCTCCTATCAAAATTCAGGCGGATTGCTTTGCTTCTTGCTGTTCATTTATTATAATTGCTTAACCGATATTGGAGAAAACAACTCGTTCTCCTTCTACGAGATAACAACAGGACTTCAAGCTATGTGAATAACTATATACACAAGCTATATGCATTATTTTTTTTTTTACAATAACTCAATTCATGAAACATAAATCTCCATACTCGTATCTACAGAAGACAATGCTTCCCTGTTGTGAGGCCTGCGAAGGGCCTCATGCTCACATCCGGAAGGCTTTACAGGACGAATTCCGCCAGGATTCAGTGGGAAGAGTATTTTGTAGTATCCATCTGCATTTGCAGAAAAATTGCAAGTTTCTGCAATCTTTGGAATCTGTTCAAGCAACAACACAAACGACCAGTAAATCAGCACCTACTGTATATGTATCATAAGAACATAAACTTTGATAAATTCACAGCTTGTCTATGTTGCATTGAGCATTGAGAACTGTACAACTAGATAAAAACATGACTTCAAAAGTACATTCATATCAGCGTACATTCATAGCAGAAGTTGTCGATGAAAGGAATTTACTAAACAGAGTGTGGGAACTACGTACCTGATAGATGTCACGCATATACCCGTGAAGATTAGGGTACTCCAGCAACTTCTTCTTTGAGCATTTGAACAGAACATTATAGACAAGATCAAACCTAATCAAAGTGGTGAACAAGCAAACATCTGCAAGCGTAAGTCTGTCTGCACACAAGTAACGCGATGTCTCCAAGTGGTTTTCCAGCATGTCTAATGTTTGAAACAGATCATTCACTGCGGTATTGTAGGCCTCTTGACTTTGAGCAAAACCAAATCTGTCAAAATCCTTCAAAACTTCAGGCTAACGACAATATCCAAATTTTATATAGACCATCTATTCCAGGCATCGTATCCTACAAAACCTATCATTTACACTAGCACGAACAGCTCAATTCACGCAACACAAATCATAGCCAACATTTAAGTACACCAGTAATCTACGCTTCATGATGCCAAAGATATGCAAAATCTGTTATAAAGTGTGCAGCATTTTCTATGGCTAAAATCATACATTTCATGTAACACTAAACCAATCATCAACAGATGAAATACCAATAAATATGCAAAATCTGCCATAAATCTTCTATTCTGCATATCTCAATCCTACACAATGACCCACATAATATTCAAGGAACCATTCTACATTCTTATTCATCCTCCCTTCAACTTTTCTATATCCCATTCATTCTAAAGTACATTTTACTGACTCTGTAAAGAGCGTTGAAACACTCTGGAGATATTGACTTGAGCATCGTAGTGATCTTAGACAATAAGCTTCCGATCTCAGACTTTCTTTTACTTTGTAGGACTCATGCGATCATCTTCGACTTAACTAGTCTAAAAATTGACACTCATCTGAGGTAACAACATAATCAGACTCTCAATTTTTTTTAATTAATCTTTTGGCTTTAAAAACAACTCCAATCTTGTTAGTCTACAAATTTATTAAGAAATAGTTATTAAAAACTATTAAATTTATTACAAAATCCAAATTTAATTTATACATTTCTACTTAACATGTGCCATGTACCTTAACGTGTATTATAAATATATCAAGGTTTAATTTACCACATTATCATAAAACAAAAGATTGGCTGTAAATCGATCATACACGAAAATGATCAGATCTTACATCTTCTGAATATTATAAGTTATATTAGTATTGGCATGCATCTCTAAAAAAAAAAGAATAATAGGTTCTAATATAAGTCATTAAATCCATATGTAAATGGTTGTTCAGTTATAGGCTAATTTACCCCATTCAATCAAATTTTAGAGTGTTTAAAATTGATGTGATCAAAAAAATTTGTGTTTGAGTTAAATTTCAAAATTGACTTGAACTATATTTTATAATTATTACTTAGTTCATTTGAAATTTAGTGAGCTTGAGCTTGAAATATTAATATTTTATTTTTATATTTTAACTCGAGTTGACTTATTTACATTAAGCTCAATTTAAACTTGCCATAGGATTGTTTATAACTCACTTAATGGACAAATAAGTTACACTTGTTTAATAAGTGAATTTTTAAATTTACTATGTATTCAACAAATTCTCTACCAATTATATAAATATTTATGCATATATGTATATAATTCAAGAGCTTATGATTGAGCCTGTTGACAAGTTTATTATTAAACCATTTTCCGAACCAAGTTTTGAATTGTTTAACTTTAGCTCTTTTACATATCAAGTTTTATAATATTGTTTAAATGGACTTGTATATATCTAGTTGAACACAAAAGAGTTCTTATTGACCCAAATATCAAGTTGCTCATGAGCTACTAGCTCCTTTACACTCCTACCCCTGTCTTTCTTCCCCCCCTTCCCTTTTTCGCATATGCAAGGTGTTAGTTATTTTCTTAGAAGTAGTAAATTCATCATATATTTGTGTATATATATACACAGAAATGATCAGATCTTTGACGCCTTCAACTATATTAAAATTCACAAACATCTCCAGGAAAAATAACAAATATAAACAGGCCCTTCCGTTTTTAGTTATGCTTATATTTTAAGAATTAGATCTCCTACACAATCAACTATAGATGAAAATGTCAAAGGAACCTGTATCTTACTGACACTAAAATTGCTTAAGCGAGTTGGACGGTTCAATCCCTTACTGGCAGATTATACTATTATTTCAAGAAGAAAACAATACAAAGGAAACGATAGTGATGGAGTACTAATATTTATTCATTAAACGCATATGTTTGTTTTTTGATAAATAAAAGATTGAGATAATTGAGGTGTCGAGTTTGATTATTCATGAGTTTTGAATTGTTCAACCTTAACTCTTTTACATATCAAATTTTATAAATTGTTTAAACTTAATTGAGTTGTTTATATATTGGATTGAATACATAGAAAAGAGCTGTTACTAATCCAAATCTCAAGCCACTCACTAGCGGCTTAACATCTTCACACGCCAACCTCCGTCTTCCTCGCTTCCCTCTTTCCTTCTCCAACATGCACTAAATGCATTCAAGGTGTTTTTTTTTTTTAAAACAGAATTTGTAAATCTATCATACACGAAAATGATCAGATCTTACATCTTCTGAGTATTATAAATTATGTTAGTATTGACATGCATCTCTAAGAAAAATAAATAAAAAAAGAATTATAGGTTCCAATATAAATCGTGAAATGCATATGTAAATGATTGTTTAATTATAGGTTCATTTAAACCCATTCAGTCAAATTGTAGAGTGTTTAAACTTGACTTGATGAAAATATTTCGAGTTTGAGTTAAATTTTGAGCTTGACTCAGTTATATTTCATAATTATTACTTGGTTCATTTGAAATTTAGCTAGCTTTAGCTTAGGATATTAAGAGTTTGCTTATATTTTAACTTGAGTTGATTTATTTAAATTAAGCTGAGTTTAAACTTGTCAGAAGAATGTTTATAACTTGTTTAAAGGACAAACAAGCTACACTTATTTAATAAGTAATTTTTTAAGTTCACTATATATTCAACAAATTCTTGACCTATTCAATTAACTTTTATATACATATGCAAATATGTATACAATTCAAGAGCTTACGATAGAATCTGTTGATAAGTGTATTATTGAACTTTGTTCGAGCCAAATTTTGAATTGATTAACCTTAAATCTTTTATATATCAAGTTTTATAAAATTATTTAAATGGACTTGCATATATCCAGTTGAACACAAAAGAGCTCTTATTGATCCAAATATCAAGCAGGCTCATAAGCCATTAGCTTCTTTACACCCCTACCATACATATATATATATATATAAAAGCTCATATTTTAAGAATTAGATCTTCGCACCAGATTTAAAATTTAGCTCCTGCACAATCAACTATAGATGAAAATGTCAAAGGAACCTGTACTTTACAGACACTAAAATTGCTTAAACTCTTATTTCACGAACAAAATAATACAAAAGGAAACGATGGTGATGGAGTACTAATATTTATCATATTCTTTTATTTCCTTCCAATTTGATATACATATCCTCTGATCATCATCTGTATACCAGCAAATTTCTTCTTCAGTGGTCAAATTACGGGTTCCAATGTTATTCATTAAACGCATATGTTTTTTTTTTCTTGATAAATAAAAGATGGAGATTGTTGAGGTGGTCAGGCTGGTTCTCACATTGACGCTATAAGATTCATGCATATGTTGCAGATTTTTTTTTTGATAATTTAGAAATTTTATTAAGTACAATTCACAATTAAGTGGGTTCAGTACAAGTCAGGAAAAATCCTAATCCTCTAATCCTTAAAATGTTTTCATACACTTAAAGTTAGGACAAGAAGTAAGAAGAAAACCTAATACTTTGCAATCCTTGGTGAAAGTTGTATTTGGACATCTATATTCATCATACCTAATCAAAAGCCTTATTTGTCAGAGTTCCCAGAAAACGGCAGTTATCTAGTTCTAGGGTTAACACCATTAGTTTGTGTTGTAAAGTGCAATCCAAGGTTTATTTCATTTTATTATCATTTTGACAACGAAATCTGAAATCATGCATGACCAAATACAATCCTCTATATGTATTAACCGATAATCACGACTCGAAATAGCCAAATTATGTCAATCTTGTACAGAGAAGAGAGGGTAAAAATTTACCTGGGATTTGGGTTATTCTTGATTGCCTTCTTTCCATACTTTTTCCATTTGAACCCATCATCTATAACCTCCAGCCAAGATTTTGTTCTGAAGGAAATCCTTTCTCTCACATCCTTCTTTAATTTTTTATCTCAACCTTTTTGTATTCTACGGAACACAAAAAGACCGAAGAAAAGAAAATAAGAAAAAAAATTTAAGTTCATCAACCAGAAAAAATATCTAACACTTGTATGAAACGATAAAAATCACTCATATAAAAAAATATAAAACACTTATATATTTTTAGAAATTAAGATCTAAAAATATAAAAACAAACAAATATGATTATTGATCGCAATTATTAAAATACTTTTTTGTGTTTTAAATGAATAAAAATTCAAAGACATCGACATATAAAAAAATGATCGCAATAATTTCACATATATGCGATATGTTTTGGTTTCACATTGGCTCCTCTATGATTTTGCTGGCATGATCATGGAAAGTGTTTGGGGTTTGTGAAGGGCATGCTATACAATTAATAGAAGAATGATAACTTTCCCTTAAACCATCTGTTCCCATCATATCAAAAAGTTCTGAGTTTGGATAGTCAGAGGAATAATTTCCAATCATGAACGTGGTTTCAGGATAGCAGGTAGGGTTTTTAGAGAAGTCAATTGCTTGGAAGGTGAGGTTGGCCATGGTGGTGTAAGATAGAATGTGTGTAAAAGTAGCTGATAGATGTCCGCTGCTGGGGGATTTTGATTTTTCTTGCCAAATTTACTAATGTATGTTCTTTTGCATGAATTTCTTGGCATCTTCCTTTGTTTCTCTCATTTGCTTTTAGTCTCAACACATGTTTTCGCCGACGTGGGGCCTTTCCTTTGTGGTGTTTGAGAATTCGTGTGAAAATATGAATTCATTCTAGTATAGCCTCCATTAGTTGAATTTAAGAAAAATTTCTTGCGCAGTAATTAACTTTAATGATTGACGATCAAATAAATTGTATCGGAGGATGCTTAATGATAATATACCCTTGGTCTTGTCTCATAGTTGACGTGAGAATTACGAAATATCAATAGCTCAATTTAAGGCTCGGAGTTTAGAGCATCATGAGCCCTACTATTGGGCACCAATTGTTAATCAACCATGTTCATGATGATCGTCAAACTTACTCTGATGAAGTATATATAGTTCACTTTTGGCTTTAAGCCTATACGATTTTATCTTTAAAAGGTGTTTTGGTAGGTTAAAGAAAAATATTTATAAGTAACTCATAGTCTGAAGTAATAAAATGGTAAATTAATGGCTCTCCATTCAAGGCTAAAGGCTAGAGACAACACAATTCCAATATACGGTGCCAATCGATATGGTCTATATTCTTTGGGATTCGCTAAACCCATTTTAGCGATGGTGTATATTGTCTACTCTGAGCTTTGAGTATGCACTATTTTATCTTTAAAATGCCACTTTAGTTGGTTGAAAGAGAAATATATTTATAAGTTAATTCTTAATCTTGTATTTTAGTCAATGTAGGAAACATAACTCATCAATAGTCCCAGAGCATGTGATTTCTGCATTGACTAAGGGTCAAAGATAAAGGTGACGTATTTTTTTGTCTAAACCCTTGGGGCTCTTTTCAAGGATAAAATCATGTAGTTCAAACCACGATCATTGTTAAACAATGGGAATGAATGTCCGTATTGCAGTTTAGATGCTGGACGAAAATCTCCGTTAATGCAGGATTGTGGAGAGTGAGTTGTGTATTGTGTTAGTGATATGAGTGGCTACCTTTGTTTAACACTAATTAAGTGCCTTCTATTCGTAGAGACATGCACGTATGCACTTCTTATATCTTATATCTTATGTAGAGCACATCTTTCACTCATTCAATTAGAACTCATCTAATTGAATTCAAGATACTATCATGGTTTTTACCTTGATCAAACTGGTTTCGACTTAATCTATCATGGCTGACCACTTTTCCGAACACATTTTAAAAAATAGGACCGCCATTCTTTTCATTTTTTTTTGAACAAAGAGTTTCTATTGTTCTTCTTCAAACAAAAGCTTTTATACATTTTGGCATTTTGCTAATTGTATTTAAGTAATCAATATTAGTACTCACTTTTTTTTTTAGTCATTTAACAAGTCCAACCACTTAACTATCAACTACTTTCATTTTTAACTAAGAGATACATTGGACCGTCCAATGCATTTCTTCATCTTGATATTGAGGAGTTCTAATTCAACGATCGAAGTAATTAATAAAGTGAACCTGAATGGGCAAATAATCTTAAAAAATATATTTCCAAAATAGTATATAACACCTCATACAAAAATTATGTAGCAGACAATAAATTAAATTAATAAATCAAAGAGCAATCAGTTTTTAAATAAAATATATTACAAATTAACGTGTGGATTCAGTAATTAGTATATAAATACTCTAAACAAATCTTATCCTTCGAAAAAATTTAAATCGTTATAAAATAAAAAATATTCCTGTTCCACTGGACTAATTATATTTTTTTTCAAAAAAAAAAACATGTGCGTGGAAAAACAAGTGACTCTTTCTATATATTGCTGATTAGGTCAGTCCACGTGCCATTTGTTCCCATAGGAAAGGCACCGGAAGGAAACTACTGGAAACCAAAATTTAGCAGCCATATTTTATTAGTCAAATGTGAGTTGGCCTCATTGTCGAAATTTATGCTCATAAACTTCAAACAAAGAGAAGTCATTTCACTTAATTGGACTATAATTTGTCATATTTCTAATATGTTTGCATTATCGTGGACAGCCATTGTTGCCATTAGAACTAATTAGTTATGGTTCCACCTCCTGATTTTTAAGTTATTTTTTTTTATTTTTGACATGTTTAGAACTTTGAGTTAGATTGCAAAAGTTTTTTTTTCTGGTTTATAAGTTTGCTCGTACATTAACTCTAACTGTTAAAACAAGAACATTAAATTCAGAAAATAAATAAATTTGGGAAAAATACACAATTATTATTAAAAAAATACCATAAATCAAAATTGCCAAAACAAGAAACTTGGTTCCTAAAACAGAAACACGGAGGAATCAAATCTCCAAAATACTACATCTATAAATAAGGTAAAATGCACGAGAAATTAGCATTTAAATCAAAATTTAGTTTCCAAAATAGATCTGCTTTCTGAAAACGCCCTATAAATCGCGATTTCAATCAATAGACGATCTCCATAGCCAAAAATAGATCTCGATCAAGCTTCTCTGCAAAACAATTCAGAACAGGTACTATGATCACCTTGAAAAATAGTTCACAACTGATTTTAATCAAGTTTCTCTACAAAACAGCTCCCAAAAAGTTCGGTTTTTACAGAAACTACGAAGATTCACAAATCACGAACAAAGCAATTATTCAATGAAGATTCATTCCATCTACATCAGAACTAAATCTATGCAAACACAAGTACGATCAGAACATTTTACTATTCATAGGGTTAATTTTATCCACGGTTACTGAACTTTGTAACTCAGTTCAGAATGGTCACTCAACTTTACTAGAAAATTCAGAACAATAACCCTACTATTTTCTGTCACCAGAGTTCATGAATCGACCGACACTTCATCAATTCTTTACACATCAACGTGCCACATAAACAAGAATAAAAATATCAGTGTGGAAGCTATTAAACCTATATTTTTTTTCTGGTCCGTGTGGCACATTGATGTGTAAAAAATTGATGACGTGTCGGTCCATTCATGAACTCCAGTGATAGAAAATAGCAGAGTGGCTATCCTGAATTTTTTAGCAAAGTTGAGTGATTGTTTTGAATAATTTTTCACTTTAGTGACCGAGCTGAATTGAGTCACAAAGTTCAGTGACCGTGGGTAAAACTAACTCGAATTCACATAAAGAAAAACACAAACATTCACACTCAACACAATAGTCCCTTGCTTTAATGAACCCTTACAAAAAAAACATAACAATAATGAACATAAAATATAAAAGGTGAAAAATAGGTTCACAACAATTCACAAAACTGGAGGCAACCAATAGTTCATAAATACTGCCTACATTGATGAATACAACTGTTCACAAAACATAATAGGTATAAAAATAGGTTCACAACAGTTCACAAGAAAGGAAGCAACAAAATACAATTCCTGCAAACTATGGAAAATACTTCTTAGTAATTCACAATAGTTCACAAAAA
>CAODLS011974485.1:0-12537 GCA_948243855.1 Flueggea neowawraea
TATTCATTTAATCAATCCTTAGATTAGTCCATTTTCATAATCATGTTCAGCACATCATAAAACATAATAAGAGTTTTAAGACACAGCCTATGTGTCTGAAGTTGTTATCCTTTCACCTGGAAATCCAAGTGCAATCGTCAATCAAGGCCTACTTGCTGGTGGCTGGCCTCGCTGGCATAAACATAAAGCTGAACATAGACATACATAACATGAATCAAGATGTGGTACTGTGGTCATACCATATGCATGATGTGCAAATGCAGATGCAGACCCTCATAACTGTTGAAAACATATATCGGATGTGATTCCATCACTATCGATCATAAATCCATAATCTTCATAAAATTACAGTTTGGTATCCGACCACTGTAAAATTACGCCTTAGTCCCCGAGACTTGAAAAATCTCCATATAGTCCTCAAAGTAACCTTAAACTACCAATAGGTCCTCTATAAGTTAGAATTCTCAAATTCATCCCTGAACCCTCAGAATTACTCTTTAATACTTAACTTGTAAAATTACAAGTTAGTTCCCATAATTCTAGAATTTACAAATCTATACCTTAACTTTTCTAAAATTACATTTTTGGAGCTCAAGTTTCTGAAATGACAAATCTAGCTTCAACTTTCCAGAAATTACAAAAATATGAAAATATAAAGTTTCATTCTAAAAAATACCAAACTTTCAATTCGATCAATACCCGATGTTCCAATATATCCACATTGCTCCTAAACACCTTCATAAACGTTAATCAATCATCAATTCCATCAAACAAACTCCAAATCACTCCAAAAATCATCAAAACCAAAACTAACCCTAGCCAACATAATAACTCATCAAATCTGGAGATTCAAGGCGTGAAACAAGTTCATCTAAGTCCCACCTAACCCATACAAACATCCACTAACATCAGACATCACAAATCATCCAAGAATTGGAACCCTAGCCCAACTCATCCAAATGCAAAACCACAAATCAAAAAGCATGAAAGAGGAATCAAGAACAAGAAAAGAATCATAATCTTACCTCCAAAGATGAGTAGGAACGCTGGGCAAGCAATGAGGAAGTGAGAGGATTGATATGAAGGTGAGAGAGAATGAAAAATGCAAATGACAGACGAAATGGTCATGGTTTGGATATATATAGAAAATGGAATCTCATGTACGTGAATCTAAGGTTAAAATACATTAGGATGATCTCACGTACGTTAGAATCAAATTCACGTACGTTAACAAGTCAAAAATCATGTTCTGGAATTGAAAATCCCGACCTCACGTATGTCACTGTTCATGTCACGTACGTGAATCATATGAAAAATCCAGCTCACGTACTTTAGATAAAATCTCAAGTACTTGAGACTACAATACCTAACGTACTTTAGATTAAATCTCTTGTACTTTAGGCTATAGTACCTCATGTACTTTAGATTAAATCTCACGTACTTTAGGCTATAGTACCTCGTGTACTTTAGATTAAATCTCAAGTACACGAGATTTTATAGCTTTTGCACATAAGTCACTTGCCTGACTTTTCTCGCTTTCAAACTTGTTCCAAACCATTCCCGAACTTATCAACATCCAACCTTACAAATTAACATCAATTAACACATTAAACACTTCACCAACATCAAATAACATCAATATCCTAAATCAATACTCCAAATATCTTAAGGATCGAATTAATCCCACTCGAAAAGCTATAGGTTTCTTAATTGAAAAGTACGGGATATTACATTACGAATCAACTCAAGTTGTCTAACCCTCATATCACTCGAGTAACGCCTGTTCCTAACCCACGTAAGACGTCTACTAGGGAATTAGAGATGGAAATTCCACTCGAGTAACCAGAAGAATAACTCGAGTTGTTTGAACATTATCTCACTCAAGTAACAAAACCACTCACTCGAGTAATTTGACTATCTATGTGAATCATAGATGAAAATTCAACTCGGGTAACACCGTGCAATTACTTAGGCAACTCAATCAAATGAAAAACCTGAAGATGCACCTATAACTTGAGTAACAAGATCTCTTACTCGAGGATTGACAAATTCAGAGTTTAAATGTCGAGGGTTGGTGGTTCCCACGGTTAGATTCGTTGTTAAATCGAGTTACTAATATTTGTTACTCGAGCAACACATTTTCAGAAATGTTTTTCATGAAATGGTTAACTCAAGTTACACACTTCTATAATTCGAGTTAGAAGCTATGTCAGAGCATTAAATGCAGGGCTGCTCTATCTCACAACGGCTATATTCAATACTCCAACAACTAATATGACTTGGAAAGCTATAAATAGACCCAAGACACTTTACAAAATACAAGGATTACAACTTGCAATCATCTTTTAACAATCATCAAGCTTTTTCTTACTCTTATTGGCATATCATTTATACACTTCTCAAGGGGGTTTTATAGTTGCAAATATTTTATTGCTTGAAAGTGATTAGTTTCATTTTTGTTCTTCCTTCAGTAAGAATTTCATTGTATTTGAAAGAGGAATAGTTTTCTTATTTGTTTTGAAAACAAGGGTTGTATTGTGAGGTGGTTTAATCTTGCATCCATTGAAACAAGAGTGTATAGTGGTTGCTTTCACCCATTGAAGAAGGAAGATACAGTGGATTCAAAATCTCAAGGAGAAACTTGAAAAGTGGACATAGGCTAAGAAGGCTAAACCACTATAAATCTTGGCTTTGATTTCTCTATCCCTTGTCTCTTTACATTTATTATTTGTGTGAATTGGATTAATTGTTCTTGCCTTATCTTTTGTCTTTCTTAAATATTTGATATATTGGAAAAATGTTTTGAGCAAAGTTTTTAAAAGTTAGAAATCAAATTCACCCTTTTTTTACGTTGCCATACGGACTTGTAGGAACATCTATTTTGGTGAGTTCTTTTTTCTAACTAAATAGTGCCCGACCTACTTGCAAAGTTACCTCAACTAGGCTTGCCTAACCTTCCAATGGCACCGTAGAACTCAAGAGGAGAAAATGGACAGAAACGGGAAAATGCTACTCCCTTGAGATCCTCTTGTGGAACCACAACACTTTAACGGGAGGAAAACTGCTAATCAACATAGTAAATAGATTGTCTAGAAGTAAGAGAAGCTAGGAAGTCTGCCAATCTTTTCCTTTTCTTTATTACAATGTGTTGATATTTTTTAAACCAAACAGTTAATTTGAACATGAAAGTTTCCCATGCTGAAGTTTGTTCACTGAAGGGCAAGTGCATTCGGCATGCAAGCTCTTGTACACTCCATATTTAATTGAAGAGGGAATTAATGCATAAGACAAAATCTTAGAATTGATTACCAAAATTTAAAAGTATATATTTTTATTAAAAATTAAATGATAAATAAAAAGACTTTAATAATATGCAATGCAGATATACAAAAAGGCTAGTATGAATGAAATGAGGCGAAAGACCCTTGATGTCTAAGTACATAATTCTCTCAAGATTATAAGGAATATGTGAAAAATCATAAAAACCAAGTGCAAGTCCTAAACCATTCCTGGCAAGCCGGTGCGCAGCACGATTAGCTTGCCGAACAACATGTGTAATTTGAATCTTCCAATTTTGTTGAATTAACAACCGTATCGACCATACTAGAGAATGTTGATTGCCAGACTAGCCGGTTGAATTATTGGCAATGAGGCAATGCCATTTCAAAATCAGTCTCTAGTACGATATCTCGGCCATTCAAGTCCTCTCTGGATGCTTCATAACTCTGCAAAATGGTGAACAAAAGCCTTTGTTCCCATGAAAAGAACCCAGCCTGAACAGTCTCTTGCTAATCCACCAATTGCGCTTTTCTGGTTGGGAAATTTAAAGCGCTATCCCCATTAATTTTCACGACGGCATCGGTGGGCAGCTTCCAAGAGTGATCTGAATGAACCAGCTTCTTACGGCCATCAAAGAAATTTTTCAGAACTTTGCATAGCTAAGATTTTCAACACACCACCCACGCAATCTTTGTTGAATATGATCCATAACAAAATTATATGTAGCTGTAGTAATCCTGCCATTAACAATTTGCGTACCCAAGTATTTACCAATACTAAAGACTTCCTGAAAACCACATCTGTTGCATATGTTGAATCTAGTCTTAGTCGCGGTGATTTTCGAGAAAAAAATATTCGTCTTATTAACACTAACTTTAGTGCATATGGTATCTATGTATATATTCATTATGTTTTGCTTAATTTCATCCCCATTTTGCAGTATTCTGGCAGTGATGTTGATCTCCGACTGGAAAATGCAATTCTCAAAAAGCAAATTGAACATTTAATGAATTTAATTGACGATCCAAGTAAGTTCGAGATATTATTCAAACTTGAGCAAGAAAAGTCAGAATCAGAACGAGAAACGAGAGTACTTACAGTTATTGTTGAAGCTTTGTGCGAGAAGATTTATCATAATGAAACGCACCATGAGAAGCAACAATTACTGTAATTTCAATTCGAACTTCGCAGAAACAAAATTGCAACTACTATGCTAAAGTTTGACGCAACACTTACCAAATGCAGAAGTTGCTGCAGCAGCAGCTGCGACTGCAGTTGCTCCTCATGGGATTGAGGTAGCGGTGGAATTTAAGCCAGTTGAGCACGAGCCGATTGACGATGATCAACCAATGCAATGCCCATTGCATGAACCTTCAATTTTTAATGTAAGAAGCACAATTTCATTTTTGAGCCTTTTCCACTATGTGTATGTATTATTGTTGATATATGATATGAGGTTATAAAATGGCACCTTTCTTTTATTGAGAAAGTATTGCTTAAATACATAAAATTTTAACGTAAAATTAGGAGAGACATAATCATTATTTACTAAATATGGTCCACTACTCTAAATTGTAGTTTAACATGGTCATTTTTAAAAACATCTAAATAGTTCCTCCTAATGGATTGATTTGATTCAATATTAGCTTTGGCATCTTAATTTTGTGTTGTGCAAGCTTTTTCTATGAGATTCTGGAAAAGTTTTTCATCTGCATCCGCTGAAGCTAACATGGATCCATTCATTTTCCAACATCTTATGATTAACACTTAATGATGCCACAAATAGGCAACAGCGTTTCGTACATTTTAATTTGTACATAAACATGAAAAAACAAAGCATATCGAAGATGACGGAAACAGGTATTGTTAGAACTTGGAAAAACATGGAAATAATCTTTATATAAGAAACACAACGAAAAAAACTATACAGACAGCTTAGGAAGTTGAAAGGGATGCTTTACCGTAGGGTTGACATGGTGTTTCTGCGTGCCGCGGGAGCTTCCATGATTCATTCTCCGAAACGTTGGATATAATCCTCCGACATGGTTTCTTGCCGTAAGCGCACGAGCGTCAACCTTAACGGAATGGATGGCCATTGTCGAGCTGAAAACAAGGAGGAAAAGAACCAGAGAAGCAAGAGTACTGGCCTCATCTTGGACCATTTTTGCTTTTGGTTTTTATGCCTTTCTGGCTAGGGAGGGAAGGACAGTGTTGGGTTTATAAAGAGTTTCAAAAGGGATAACTAACTAACTTTGCTTTGTTCTCAAGTCACATGCAAATTATTTCAGCTTGCATTCACACATATATAGTGATGGCTGCTCCACTCACGGGTGTTATTATATTCTTGATTGGTTAATGTTGGTGGGGTTGGTTTATTTTTGATTTGTTTTTCTTATTATTATTGTTTGGAGACTAACCTCTACAATATATGGGATTAAATTAATTAGGCTATCTTATAATTATGATTTCAGTCAATCTAAGAAATTATTGTTAAAGCCTACTAGTCCCACTACCGTATAAGTTTTATCACTTAAAATATTCCGCATTTTATATATATCAAAAACACAAAATTTAGAATAGTATCATACACCTTGACCTTCGAAGCTTGGATCAAATCTACTCTACGATTGGTAGACTGTCAAAACTTTTTAAAGAATTGGATTTTTTTATGAAGTGTAAAAATCAAGATATGTTTAGTCATTAAACTTTTTTTGCCATGTCAGCAACATATGTGGACGACTGTCATCATCATGTAGATCATTTTGACTGCTATACGACTTGCCACATCATAATTTAATGGTTAATTGTGATGATCCACTAATAGTAGAGTAGATTTGATACAAGTTTTAAGGAAAATCACACTTTTATAACAAAATAAAATACTGTTTTTGAAAAATAATTTTTCAAAAATACCAATTTTGCACAATGCTAGAAAAAAACTAATTTGAAGAATGTCATATTTGCAAGAAATCACGATTTTTTCACGAGAAATTGAATATTTTGCAAAAATGAATTTTAGCAAAAAATATTATCTAATTTTTTAGAAGGTCTCTAGAGATTTTTAGAATGTCTCCAAATGTCTTCAGAAGATCTCTAGAAGAGAGTTTATAATTTTTTTATAAGAAATTGGATTTAATCTAAGATCTTCAAAGGTCTCAAAAAATGTCTACAGATATCTCCAAAAGTCTTTAAAAGGAATTTACAATTTTTTTAAGAAGCTTGGTTTAATTTAGAAAGTCTCCAATGATTTTCATAGGTCTATAAAAGGTCTCTAATGGTCTTTAAAAGTCTACAAAAGATCTCTAATGATTTCCAAAGGTCATACAGAAGGTCTCCAATGGTCTACAGAAAGTGTCCAATAATTTTCTCAAATTAAATGATTTTTATAAAATTTAATTTATTTAATAAATGTCAATTTAGTATCCAATAAATATACATGTAACAAATTAAGTGTTCAAAGGTCTCTATAAGAATAATAAATTTAAGTACACAAAGTCTCCAAAGGTCTCCGAAATTGTTATTTTATAAGTTGATGACTAATTATCAATAGCATGAAAATAAAAGGACTTAACATTTAAAAAACAAAAACATAGCTACAGAAACCCTAAAAATTCAAAAACATAGTTTGTGTTGCCACCGCTGCCTCTAGGGTTTGGAGAAACCCTAGTTGTCGCTACTCCACCCATGAAGTTGTAGTTGCCACCGTCACCGCTCTCCGTCTCGCATCGAGGAGAAAAACACCATCACTGAGATTGTGTCGAGGAGAGAACAGAGATCATCGAAAAAGTAACGACAAACCGACAAGGAGAGAGAGCGATGAGATTGAGATGGAGAAACAATGAGAGAACAACGTGAAACTGAGATGGACTAGGAGAGAGAAACCGACAGGGAGATCTGTGATAATGAGAGAGAACCCGAAGAGAGAGAGCGACAAGAGAAAAAAGAGAGCGGTGGAGAAATCGACGGACGTCGATGGAGAATGAGACAGAGAGAGGAGAGGGCCAATGGGAAATAAAGAGGCAAAACAGAGAGGAGAGGGGCGAGTAGAGAGAAAGAAAGAGAGAAAATTGAAGAGAGAGAAAATGAGGAGAGCGAAACGAAAAGAGAAAATGGATGAGATATCTGATGAGAAATTTGTTTTTATTCAATTTTATCTCACAATTTTGAGGACATATTTTATTTTTGTGGCATTTCTCAATACAAGATTCATGTATTTCGGTATCTTAATAAATACAAAACTAATATTTCTAATTATACCAATCTACTATCTATATGAGACATGTTGCGTAATTAACTGAAATTTCAAAGGTCAGAGTATATAAAATGATTTCTTAAAAAATTGTTCATGTTTCACACAAAGGGTAAAAGTCAATGTATTTTAAGTCATTAAGCCTACCGTAGACATGACCCTGGTTCATGAACCGGCAGTTCAGGTTCAAGAAACCCTTTGAACAAGAACCAAACCGCCCGAGGGAGGTTCTACGCGGTTTGGTTCCTGTTCCGATTTATGGCGGTTTGGTCAACGGTTTGAGTGGTTCGATCAACAGTTCCGGTTCAATTGGGTTCAAAACGGATATTTTCTTTTATTTTTTTAAAATATTGTTAAAACTGTTTGTTTTAGAAAGGTTGAACCACTGATTTTGGTTAAAACCACTAGTTTAAAAGGGTGAAAACTATTATTTAGGAGGTTAATAGCTTATTTAGGAACGTTGAACCGCTGGTTTTACTTAAAATCGTTGGTTTATAATGGTCGAACCGTCGAGTTATCGAAGGTTTGACGATTTTAGTATTCTTTGAACCTGAATTGTACCATTGGTTGGGCGGTTTCAATTCCTGTTTGGACCGGTCCGGTTCGGTTTTGGCCATGTCTAGCCTACCATATATGTACTTCATTGATCTCTTTGCAATGAATTATTATGTATTGAATTCCTCCAATCTTCTTTTACATTTTGTTTTTTCTTTTCGAAATAAAAGCTGAATTTCATTAAGAAGCTGAAGCATCTGCAGCAATAGCTGCAAGAACATGCTGGGGTGGGTGACTTCCCCAGAAAACTTTTCTAGATAAAGGATTTGAAACTCTAGCTAATGTGCGAGATACGAGATTCGCTGGCCTACTAATGACAACTATAGAAACATTCTGAAGGGATTACGGTTATGTATATTTGAGAAAACAATTATTTTTTATTTTCTATTTTGTTTCTATTTTCTGAAATAAAATAGAAAACAATGAAAAATTCTAATTTTTCATGAACAAATTTTTCATTTTTCCATTTCTATTTTCTAGTTTTCTAAAAAATAATGAAAATTTTTCTTAACTAAGCAGACCCTAAGTGTCTACAATCCTCAAAAATAGTGTGAATAGGTGAAAAACCAAATGAAGAACTCGAAAATGTTGTAGCAGCAATTAGCAAATCTGTCTCAACAACAGCATGAGGCATTTGATGATCACGGGTGTTATTATATTCTTGGTTGGTTTATGTTGGTGGGATTGGTTTATTTTTGGTCTGTCTTTTTTTTTTTGGGCAACGGAAACCCTTACTCAGCAGAGTCCACCATCCTTTTTTAGGGCGGGGTACTACCGTAGTTGTTCTTATTATTATGTTTGGATATTAACCTCCATAATATATGGGATTAAATTAATTAATTCTCCTATAAATATGGTTTTATTAAGTCAATCTAAGAAATTATTGTCAAGGGCTACTAGTCCCACTATCGTGCATGTACTTCATCGCAATGATTTAATCTCATTAGTGTTTTGATTATGATGTTGTTGCAGCGGCCACTTGAGTAAGAGTGTCATTTTGTGAAGCCTCTTACAGAAACAAAGAGAGGGAGATTTTTCAGAAATCCTACTCCATGGCTAGCATCATAAACTTAACAATTTGAGGGTCATTTGTTGTCCAAGAAAGCTGATTTTTAGTGGACATATTCGAGGTATTCTTATTCTTCAATCTGAAAAGTGAAAATCTGAATTTAACCGCTAAATATTTTGTTACAGCTCTTTGAATAGAAGCTATTCTGAGTTGTATTTTGGACTATCAACTTTGATCTAACTTCTTGATAATAAGGGCAACTTTAATGGTGTTACCCATTTGAGTCTGATTGTCATACCATATTAACAATCTATTAAATTCTCTCTTCATTAAACTTTTTGTCTTAATAATTATACTCTTCTTTATACTCAATTATAAGACCCACAATAACTTTACTCATCATTTAATTTATTTATAATATACAATTCACAATAAATATATTTATTTAACATACTAATTTTATAATTTTAAGTAAAATAAATTTGAAATCATATTTTTAATTATTTGAAGAAAATATTTGTGCAAATTTTTAGAAAATAATACGTTAACTAAAATAATACCCTTTGGAAAAAAAAATTGCTTATGGTTTAGATCTATTTGACAAGAAAAGAGGAAGAAATGTAATTGAGATTGTGTGTGTTTAACAAAAATAGAATGAGAAATATAATTGAAATTGTGTGTGAATAATAAAAATGATAATATGTATTTATAGGTGTGAAGAAAAAAGGAGATGGACCCTTGTTCAACCTGTTAAAAAATAAATCAAAAATCACATTTTGCAACTGTCAAACGACTATTGCAAAAGGTTAAAAAAAATAATTGTTGTTCAATGGTCTTGTTAGTGCACCCCACATGACTATGTGTCTGGTGTAGACCAGGCCTATGGTCTGCTCATAGGGAGTGGATGAGGTGGGAGTTAGCCCCCAATAATGCTGCTATAAGATCGTTCTCAATTGTTAGACTCATTTTCAGTCCGAATTAATCGCACATCATGCCATATGAACTTTCCATTAAACCATCTTTTATTAAATATTTTTATTCAAATAGTTTAAACTATTATTGGACTTTATTATAGGATTGACTATCACTCTATTTTTTATTTAATTTTTTTAGAATATATACTACTTAAAATAATTTTTTTCACATAAATAAGTAAATATTTTTAATTAGTGAGAAATTATATATTTTACAAATAACAGCATAAAATTTATCAAAAAATACAAATAATTTAAAAATAGAAAAATTAAATTGTATTGAAATAATTAAAATTTAGTACATAGATATTAAACCGTTACAAATATATTACGCGTAATAATAAAAGTACATAAAATAGTATTAGAAATAATTTTTTGTTGAATTTTTTATCTACAATTATAATAAAATATTTTAATATCACTATATTAAAAATTTATTTTATTTTTTAAAAAAAAAAGAAAAAGGAAAAAGAAAACATAAAAATACAAAAAGAAAAACAAAACATAAAAAATAAAAAGAAAAAGAAAAAAATTAAACACTAAATAAAAAAAAAACTATTGTTGAATAGCAAAAAAAGAATTTTAAAAAAATTGGCCTTGGACGGTCAAGGCCAAGCCTTCCCCCACGGCGAAGGTTCAATGGTTTGAGGGTTTAATGGAATCTCTGTTGAATATCTTTTTGTGGATGTCCTAAGGCTTTCATGGTCTAGTTGGGCTATTTTTTTTTAGTATTTTCGGTACTTTTGAATGTCCATTCTTTACCGTTAACATATTTTACCCTTTAAATTTAAATTTTTCATGACCCGAAGGAAGTGAAGAAGATAAGAGTGTGAGGAGCAAGATTCATTCTTATTGATGATGTCTTGTATAAGAAAGCCTTCTTCGTGCCCATGTTAAAGTGTACGGGTCCACAGGAAGTAGATTATGCATTGAGAAAATCCCATGAAAGGATATGTGATCAAAATTTAGGAGTGAGAGTTTTAGCGCCAAGATCTTAAGAGCATAATTTTATTAGCCGACTATGAAGAAAGACTCAACATATAAAGTAAAGAAGGCGCCGGCAACGAATGCTTTTCTTAAAACATTGCAAAATGTATTTGAGCCAATCCCTTTTGCCAAGTGGAATCTTTCCATAAATAATCAGTTAGGAAGTATCTCTTGGTAGCTATGATTACTTTACCAAGTGGATAGCCACATCATGTCAAAGAAAATAGAAGTGGTCTAGAAGAATATTATTTGTAGATTCAGTCTCCTTCGGGTCATAGTAGTAGATCATGGTAAACAATGACTGTTACTCCTTTAGACACTTTTTTTTGGTAAGAATTGCACGCCCCATTAAGTTTGGCTTCAGTATCCTATCCTCAATCCAACAGACAATCAGAGAGTTCGAGCAAGAAGATTCTCTGGGGGTTGAAGTCAAAGTTGGATACAGCAAAAAGACTTTGGGTTGAGTAGTTCCCTACCGCGCTTTAGGCCTACAAGACAACGAGTTGTTCCACTTGGTGTATGACACAGAGGCTCTTACATCCAAAGAAATTGGAGGCGAATCCCCTCGGGTGGTGGCATTTGATGAAAAAGCTAACGTGAAGAAAGAGCTTGTGTATCTTAAATCTAGTAAAACTGACATTAAAGATAAAGAGCGTGTGAATCTTAAATTACCTGCACAGATACGAAGTGGATGAGAAGCAGTGAAGAGATGCAAAGGCCAGAACTGTGAAATTTATACAGTTGAATTGCAAATATCTATATCTATAAAAATGGATTAACATCTGAATTCAGAACAAAGTGGACTAACATCCAGAATGACAAAAACTTTTTCATTTATACGGTTGAGTTGCAAATATCTATTTGGATTTAATATAAATATTAACATATTCAAAATCTATATTATCTATATAAATGGACGGCCCGTTTCCGGATCATGACCAACGTATGAGGTGAACCGTCTATGAGAGCTCGACCCATCTCCTACAAACCTCAGAGAACAAAACTTAAAATTAAATCATTGCAAACAATATTAAAACCTATTTCAAAGTTTAATAAAATAAAATAAATAGAAGTCCAAAAAAAAAAAAAAAAAAAATAATAATAATAATAAAATCATACTAAATACCAATTAGGTATACAATATAAAAACACCCACAAATATCCTGGTGTGAAGCTCTAACACCAAGGCAAAGAGCCCTAATAAAAGAGCATCACTAACCAAAGATGTCTCACTGAAATCCAAAATGTGTTGTAGATTCTGCAACCAAAAACTGTGTACCTAAAAGGTGAAAATCAAAGATAGATAGAAAAGAAAGGGGTGAGAACCGAGTGAGGAAATAACAATTCAGAACATTTCATACGTACCTCACTGTAATACCCCGAATAATTTTTATAATTTTTTTGGGATAATTATATTTGGAGTAATTATTTTGAATAATTATTGTTGGATAATTATTTGTGGAATAATTATTTTTTAAATAATA
>CAODLS011974559.1:0-12712 GCA_948243855.1 Flueggea neowawraea
TATAAATAACTCAATAGCAAGTTCTGGTATCACTGATCATATACCCATAATATTCTGAACTGTTTCCAAGCTATTTGGATGCTAAAATATAAATATAATCCACAGCTAGCATTCCAAGTCATGATCAATCTCAACCAGCAATCTTAAGATCTAAAACAGTACCTAGCTCAAAAGGGCTGAACTGACAGCCTTATGGGCTAAAATAGTACCTCGCACCATAAGGGTCAAACTGAAACTAGTTGGCCAACTGTCTCGGATCATTGGATCCCTCATCTCAAATCTCAAATCATTCACTCAGCAAGATCACAATACAATACACTAGGGGAGTATGATCAATAATACAGTCTCATAGTTCAATAGTCCAGCACATCTTATTATAGGTGTATACCATCATAAGTTAATCATTTACACCATTTGATTTATGTATATTATTATCTCATTGCTTTTGTTCAATACATGAATGCCTTTAAAAATCATCTTTATGCATGCTGCTTAATACTGAAATAACTGCAAATATCCAATATTGCTCCCTGGTTATATAAGAAAATAATTATTTCTCAAATCCATGCATTTTCACTGAAAACATATATATAGTTATACCTTTGAAATAACCTAAGTTGTATATATATCCACTCACCTGGCCAAAATGGAGAACAAATCTAGACTCAGATGGATGAAGTACCCCCTGTGTCAGGTGACTGTACATGATTTCCTCCTATTATAAGAATTAAAAACAATGAACATATAAGACTTCGATTAACAAATGCATTTTGAACTTAACTATCCCACTAACAATGTTGGACTAAGATGAAATATGATTGACACTCTAACTCCTCCTAGTTTACCAACACAGTCTATTCCATTTATTGATTCTCAATTCCATTCTTACTCATTCACCACTCATAGAGTCCTTTATTCTTTTTCTTATTCTCACAAACAATAACAATAACACAATATTCATTATCTCATTAACTCCATGTCAACTTAAGCTAATCATCATCATCAACATCAATAACCAATATTCACAATTATTCCTTATCATAGAATTAAATAAATAACTCCATAAAAATTCAATAACAACTTAAATCCATCAAATCTCATCATACCCACTGAATTGTAGTCCCAAATATTAAAAACTCACTATTGGACCGAAAATATCCAGTCGGAACGTCGTCGGAGAACTGCCGGTCGGTCACTGGAATGTCGCAAAAGAAAACCACTAACACAGACTCGTAGATCTTAGTGAGAGGAGCCTAGTGGTGGCAACCTCACGTCCAAATTCCTTCCCATTCGTCGGAAATCCACCAAAAACTGTTCGAAATTCCTTCCTTCCCACCGCTGTATTCTGGCAGTTTCAATGGCCACCACTGCTTGGAAATGAAGGAGGGGATGACCAGGAGCACAACGTTTTTTACAGATCTTCTATCGGACCTCTACAACTCAAGTTATGGTGATTTAAAGTTCTCTCTCTCTAGAACCCTTCTCTTCTATCTCTCTCTCTCTCTCTCTCTCTCTCTCTCTTCTGTTCTCTTCTTTTTCTCTTTTTGTTTACTGCACAAATGACATCCGCAACTCCATCTTTCTAGACTTCTCTTCACCTTCTTCTTCCAATCTTAACCTCATTTTTCTTATATTTACCCAAATACGACCACACTATAAAAAATACAAATTAATCACTTCCCAAAATTAATAATCCTCCCCACCTTATAATTATTAATTGCATAATAGTCCAGCATTAAGAGAATAATAAATATGGGGTGTTACAAAGAATATTGGCATCTCTACTCTGACTGGGCCTCTGTTGGCCTCTAGAAGTACTCTCGGTCTTTGCCCTCTTCGACTCTGTCAGGTGCCTTTCATCCATATACTTCATACCCTGGCCGAATAAGCAATATGCCTCACGGTACTCAACCCAAGAGACTCCACCACTTTACTAATTATATGTTGTAGACGGTCTTAAAAGTTCCTTTTCAGAGCCTCCTCGCCTTAACACTATTGAGTGTGGAACCAAGGGTGGTTCACATTCAGATCCACTTATGTTTTGATTATGCACAAAGATTAGTAAAAATGATAGCTCAATGCACCACGAAGTAAGGTTCTCAAGTGATCAAATTGTTGATGCAATAGAAGAGTTACTTGAGTAAATCACTCGTCCAGAAGAAAGCTGAGCTTCGGAGTTACTCGAGTAGAATACGAGATTACTTGAGTAAGTCAACTGTTACTCGACAAACATAAAATGTTACTCGACCATGAAGTATGCCCAAAATACATGAAGTCTAAAGTCACTCGAGTAGAAAAAAAAGTCATTCGAGTAAGACCAATGAGCAAAGCATTTCAGTGTGATATAATTACTCGAGTAAGTGTGACAATGACTCGAGCAAGACCAACGTCCAGAAGGTCTCAGAGTAATCAAGTTACTCGAGTATGAATGAAACTTACTCGAGTGGTCATGATCTAGAAAACCACCAAATTACCCAGAGGCGATTGTTACTCGAGTGGAATTATGAGTTACTCGAGTAAACGACAGGTTTAGAAAGACAAGACATATGCTAAGCTGGAGTTACTCGAGTGAAACATTTCTCACTTGAGTGGACGTGATCTTTGATCTGTGAGGTCTAGGTCAATCAAGACCAATATAGAAGGAAATCAATGCACAATGTCGAAAATCTTCGATTAGTCGAGTAAGTCAAGTCAGAATTGCAACAATGAAGTGCAACACTAGAATCACTCGAGTGAAGCAACATGTTACTCGAGTAAGAACTAGATTGGAAAGAAAATCAAGAATGATTTCACGCTCCAACAGACAAGGGATGAGTCACAATGGCTAGAAATAATATAGGAAGTATAAATGCACTTCCAGAAGATTTGGGGATGATAGAACAATGAATACACTATTGATTGCAACCTTAATTTGAGCTATTTTCAAGTGTTCTTAGTGATACAAGTCTAGTTGCTCTTAATTGTAATTCTTTTAGCTTGTATCCTTGTTCAAATCTGTTGGTGAGAGATTTGTTTGTTTAAAACTAGAGAGTTTAAAAGATTGGGATCAAGGGTAGATCTTAGGTTGGTTTATTCTTGAACCGGAATCAAGAATTGTAAGAGTTCTCACTTTGCTAGAAAGTGAAAGTTGTAAGAAGAGATTGAGATTAGTGAAAATCATAAGTGGAGATACTTATATAGTGGACGTAGGTAAGAATTAGGCCGAACCACTCTAAATTCTCTATGCTCCTTACTATTGTGTTTGCCCAAACTCAAAAAAGATTTAAAGCCAAAACACCCATACTATTCAACCCCCCTTCCAGTGTGGTTATTTTTCTTTCATGGAGGTGCATACCTACTCAACTCCTTAAAATTGTCCTCATACTCCATCACCGACATACCTTATCCCTGACGAAAGTCATTAAACTCATCTGCCTTCTTATCCCTGATACTCCGGGGAAGGACATACATGATGAACTCATTCTTGAATCTGGCCAACTAAAATCTCCCGAGTCTTATAACATTGCCACCACAAAGTTGCTCGGCCATAAAAAAGGAACGTGGCAAGTCTGACCCTGTCGACATCATTAGTAATGCCCTAAACACTAAAATAACGCTCCACTCCAAGGAAGAATTCGTGGGGATCCTCTGCCATCCTACCCAAACCTAGGGGATTTGAGCTCGAAAAACCTATCCAACAAGGTATCATCCCTCAATCTATGGTGCTATTGGTGCAACCATCAGAGCAGTAGCTGTGGCCACCTCTTGCTGAGGCTAAAGAACAGGTGGTACTGCAGGTGGAATTGGTGCTGACCGGGATGAGCCCTCTCTATGCTGTTGAGAACCCGAGCCATATGCTCAAGCATCTCAAACTGAGCTGCAAGTAGCTGCTGGCGAGGCACTCGCGCTGCAACCTCTGGTGCACTATAAGAATAGTGCGGATCTATAACATACTGAGTGGCAGTCTCGACAGGCACGCGCTTAGGTCTACCATGAGGTCGTCGACCACCAGATCGATCCATAAAGACAACAGACATATAGAACATAGATACAAATGTCAGAATGCAAGTGATTGCCACAATACTGAGGTAAATATTAGAAGGGTATATAGAGGCAAATCAGACTGACTCAATCAAAGATACCTATGCTCCACACCGACCCATGCAATATGAAACCTAACACTCTAATACCACCTTTGTCATGACCCGTTTTTGAACTATGACCGGCGTACGAGATGATCTGAACCGAAAGCCTGGCCCATCCTGCACAAGCCTTGGAGAATCAAACATTCTACCCAACTTATTCCATCACGACCCAAAATCGGGCGGCGACTGGCGCATGAGACTAACCATCTATGAAAGTCTGACCCATCTCACACAAGCCTCGGAGAACAGAAACATCTACCCAATTATTATTAATAACCAGCTTATTAGTAAAAATAAAATGTTAACAGAGATAAGTTTTCCAAAAATAATATTCCCGAATATAATTAAAATACAATTAATATCAAACGCTAAATAATAGTTCAATTAAAACCGTTAAACATTATTTAACAGATACAAGTCCATAACCCACTGCTCGGTGTTGAGCAACTAACATAACATAAACCCGACCCAAACAATAGGGCACTCACTGAGCGCGGAAGAACCAAACGACCGCTATCAAGATCACCTGAAAAATGTAGTAGGAAAAAAAAGAAAAATAAAAGGGGTAAGATTTCCTGATGAGTGGATAACACAATAGAGAGGCACATGCTTCTCAAAAGGTTTTTAAAAATATTTTCAAAAACTATCACATGCACGTATATATAAAAATAATATATATATATATATATATATATATATACACACACACACACACTTGTATATATAGATAATTTAGTTCAAAATCCACTTTGCAATCCTTTGTATACAGAGCAGACAACAGACAGTTGTTAAAATTTATTAAATAGAGAACTTAAATAAAATATTAAATTTTTCCAAAATCCAAACTAGCCCAAGTGTTTTCCTTCCAAATATTGTCCGAAATTCACATTCACTTTCGAAAATATTTCAGAGAAAAGTACTCAAATATTTTCAGAGATAAATACTCAAAATATTTCAAAGATAAATTTCAAATTTATTTTTAGACTTGAATACCAAATTATTTTCAGAGTTAAATATTAAGATATTTTAAAAGAATAAATACCAAAGTATTTTCATAGACAGTTCCAAAACATTTTCAGAGAGTAGTTCCAAAACATTTTTAGACAGGGACTAGAGATCATATTCATTGAGTTAACCAAACTCAGTAATAGCCACTAAGTCAGAGATTAGCCACCAAGGCACCATGGTATAACCACAAAGGCGACTATAAACCACTAGAGGCACAAATATAACCACTTAGGCAAATGATACAACTCCAGTGTATCAAAGCTACGCTATCTCGTAGCTGAGTGTCCCAAAACAAAATATTTTTACCAAAACATTACGAAAAAATATATTTATATCCAACATACTCAAATAGTTAGCATACGGAACAAACACATCATTTTTCTCAAAAATGATATCAAACTTTCAAACAAAATATTTATTACAAAAATATTTAGTGTTCAGAAATAATAATCATCTCTGACAAAATATTCACTCCGGAATATATTCTTAAAATCCAAAACGTTCATTTCAGAAACCACAATAAATATTAACATAATATTTATTTCAGAAACCAAAAACATTTTTAGAGAAAACCGAGTTTCCACAACAGAGGTATTCACATATACAAAATTTTAGGAATTCCAATCCTTTGATTGTTCCAAATTTCATACCAAGTTCAAAACAACAAAAACTTATATGGAATTTAGAGGACACAACCTATGTGTTTAAAGTGCTACCACACTCACCTGGATGCCGATCAAATAATCCAGAGCACGGTCTATCAGTGAATTACTGGTCTTCTCGGAAACCAACAAAGCTAGAACAAACAATACACAAACAACTCAGACATGATATTGTGGCTGTACCGAAATGCTTGCAAATGCATATGGAAACCCAAACACTCCAACAAACTCCGAAAATTCATTTTGTCCCAAAGTCTAACATGATAATCCAATTATTACACCTCGGTGTAAATTATAGTTCAGCCCCGAACTTTGAAAAATTACCATTTAGTCCCCGAGACCCCAAGCTTTTTAGAATTTATGATTTAGTCCCAAACTTTTCAGAATTTATAATTTAGTCCTCTAAGTAATTTAAAATTATAATTTAATTCCTCAATTTCTGGAAATTACAAATATGCCATTATACTTATCATAAATTACAATTCAGTCCCTTAATGTAAAATATAAGATTTAGTCCTCAATTTATTCTGAAATAAGACAAATTACATTTTCAGTTCTTTTGATATAAAACTACACCAAATGGTCCCAATTCCCGAATCAATTCAGACCCAATGTTTTCAATCACTCCAAACTACTCTAAAGAGTCCCTAGAATCTGTTTTCACCCTCGATTTCAATCCAAACCGCATCAAAACATCTAAAATCATCCTCAAAGGTTCGAACCGAAATACCCTTTCATTACAAACAAACAAAAATCCATCTGAAAAAATCATGAAAATCGAATCTAAAATTAAAAAAGAAAACTCAATTTCGAACAACATGGCTTATGACAAAGAAGAGAGGAGAGAGAGAGAGAGAGAGATAGAAAATCACCTTGTATTCTTGCCAAGCCGAAGAGAAAGCAAAGAGAAAGAGAGAGAATCAAAAGAGAGGGAGAATCGGGTTTGGGGTTTTTGTTTCTGGGTTTTGCAAAAAAATTGAAGAAGAGATGAAGAAGAAAAGGAAATTTGGAGGAGGCTAGGTTGTTTTCATAAACGATGTCGTTTCATATTGGCTCAAAATGGCGTCGTTTTTCCTTGCCATCGCATGACCAGATGTTTACTACACACGGATGACATGTCGTTCGATCAGGCGCGCGAACGACAAGTTGTTTACTGCATACAGACGACAAAGCTTACAAAATTGAATGGCACGCCGTTTGGACCAAATGTGCAAACGACTTGTAGTTCGGTCTTTCCCTTCCTTTTCTTCCAATTTTCTTTATTTTTCCAATTCCAACCAATTTTTCACTCAATTAACTCCTCAATACACTTCAAAAATTCCATTAACATAAAACAAAAATTTAACACTCCAAAATATCATTAATTATTTAATTAATATTTCAAATTAAAATTAATCCTTCAAAAATAATTAATTCAAAAAAATATTTTTAGTGAAAAATTACTAGAATAATTAGTCGAAAAAATCAAGATATTGCATATTCAATTAAAACATTTGGGTAAAATATAATTTTTTGTATGTATAAGGATATATAAGTATAACATAATAATATCACATAAATTGTTTTGAAAATAGTTCGAAAATATCACATGCAAATATAAGTATATATACGTATACACACTATATACATAATAATAGTTATGAAATTCATTTCAAAATTATTCACAACCAAAGCAAGCAGCAAACAGACATTCAGAGTATATATAATATATCAAGAACAAATATGGGACCAGAAACATATATCCGACCAGACACATATACTTTTTTTTTTTTCTGATTAGTGGCGGAGACCACACATATTATGCATATATATATATATATATATATCTTTAATTTATTATGTCAAAATATTTTATTAGATATGCTCGTATCTATTTTTTTAGTCCTATTATATACACTTTTGTTTTTTTCTCTATTTAATTCATTTTGAAACTTTTACCCTCTTGTAATATATTAATTATACTCTAATTTATATTTAACATGCTAGCCAAAAGTTTCTGTTATTTGCAACTAAACTCAAAATAAACTAAAAGTAAACTTTTCCAAAACCATAGGTTCAATATAGTATGATCAGTTTTGTAAATCTAAGATAATATTACAATCTCATATAAAAATTCTTTTTGTGTTTGGTGACAACATATTAATATTAAAAGTGAATTACTGCCCACTAACTAATATTTATGATGTTGTGCTAAAAGTTTGTAATAGGAAATCGAAAAATGTTGTTGGAATTTATTATAAAACTAGTAATTACTGCCCACTAACTAATATTTATTTTTCTAAAAATAAACTATAAACTTCAAATGGAAATTAAAAATATGGCGGATAAGATAAAGTGGAAAGATAAAATGCAGCGTACAAGCTGCATATTAATTTTTGTAATGATTTTGTAATTGGCCCTTCTTAAAATCCTGGCTGATAAGTCCAAAATCGCTTGAGTAGTATTGGGAGATTTCAACGACTTAATGTTTGGTTAAGAAAAGGGGAGAATCACACATTTTTAACTAATTAAAATGTCAAATCTGAAAATTTTGGGACTAGTTTTCAAATATTAGAAATGCCACAAAATGTTAAACATGTATTAAAAATACCATTTTTAAAAAATTCGCAAGAAAATGAGGTTCTTTTTTGCGATAATTGACTTTTTTACAGAGAAACTGACTTTTATAGTGAAAATATTATTTTTTGAATAAAAAATCTCATTTTTTCCAAAAACTATACAAAAATGTATAATAGTATACAAAGGTGTACACATGTGTAAAAAGGCGTTGACAATTTTTTTAAAAAAATTAATTTTATGAATTTTAGTTTGGGTGTGCAAAATGTGCACATGTGTACGTAGGTGCACACTAATATACAAAAGTGTACAGGACATTTTTTTGTTATTAAGTTGATTTATTTGTGTACATGGGTGTGCACTAGCATGCACGGATGTACACAAATGCACAAGGTGTTTCTAAACTGAAACTCAGTATATAAGGCATTTTTTATTAAGTTGTTTTATGGAGGTGTATACTAGTGTACATTGGTGTACATGTGTGTACAATGGAGCATTTAGTGTTCAACCATGCTTTTTTTTTTTCCGACTCTGGGGACTGGAAAATTAATCCTACTCCTATAATTTATCAAAATATTAGGACTAAAAAGAAAATTTTACAAAAAAAACTTTACAGATCTGGAATGAAAATGTGATTGGGTTAGGGTTTTGCCGCTGCCAACACCAAATTGAGCTCCGTTGGCGACAATGTCAACACCAGATGGATCTCTGTCGACTATTGCCTATCTGATAGAACATATGTAGGTTTGTTAGCATCTCTCTCGATCGCCACTAGCTGGCTAGATCTCTGTTTGACACCTCTCTCCTCCACATGCTGCCTCTCTCTCCTACAACCTTCGCAATCTTAGATCACGATTTAAGATTGTGACAGTGTAGAGAGAGATAGAGCTAGAGAATGAGATAGGAAAAGAGATCAGTTTTTTTCACTCGATTTGCCTCTATTTGTTCAACTTCGACATATTAGAGCGGCAAAAAATGAGGCTACGAGAGAGAGAGGAAAGGTTGATGGAACAAAAGACGAGGAGCAATGGTGGCGGAGTGGGAAGACAAAAGACAAAGAGAGAAGTCATGGGAAAAGAGATAGGGATAGGAGGGGGGAGAGAGAGAGGTGAGAAATTTGTGCGAGATTTTTGATTATATATGAAAAATGATCTAGTATTGTTGTTATTCAAAATATGATTGTAATTGACTATGATATCTCTGAAATTAAGAAACTTGAAATGTGATATTCATGGTATTTGAAAACTAATATTTCTATTTATGTGATTCTATAGGTTTATACTGGCACTCCGTGTAATTAACTCAGAAAGAGGGTCGAACGCCACATCCTAACTAGCTTCATGAAGGTTTCTGACAAGAAATTGTAGATTGCGGGTTAAGGGATATGGGATTTCTCGGTTCTCCTTACACATGGGAAAGACGAAGGGGGTCTGAACCTTGGGTTGAAGAGAAATTATACAGAGTGTTAGAATTAGAGTCGTGGTTGCCTCATTTTTCCAGTCAAACTTTGGCACATTAGTCACTCTTCTTTTGATAAGCTTTCTATTTTTCTTAAGGTTTCATCTACTGAAAAAATATGCTCTTAAACATTTCAAATT
Organism: Flueggea neowawraea; assembly: GCA_948243855.1. Lineage (NCBI taxonomy): Eukaryota > Viridiplantae > Streptophyta > Magnoliopsida > Malpighiales > Phyllanthaceae > Flueggea > Flueggea neowawraea. Next base: position 9,949 of record CAODLS011974559.1, read on the forward strand.
TGAAAATTTATGGCTTAGAGAGGATGGATGTGCTACAATTATAGAGGTGAGTTGGAGGAGTTCAGGTACAAGATGGAGATGATAATACAAAAGCATTCAATGCAACAACTAATGGAAGGCATAGAAAGAATGATATTAAATAGTTAAAAGGCGATGACAGATGTTGGTACGAGAGATGGAATGATATTGAGGATGTAGTGGTGGGTTATTTCCAGGAATTATTCTATAGTGATGGTGGGAGTTTGGAGGAGGTGGCATGTCATGTAACTTGTAAGGTTTCGGTAGAATGAAGTGCTTCTTGGTGATTTCTTCAGAGATGAAGTAAGGTTTGCACTCTTTTCTATGCACCCTGACAAAACTCCGGGACCATATGAGATGAGCTTTGGCTTTTTCCAGAAGAACTGAAGAGTGTTGCATGATGATATTGATGGTGCTTTTATTTGCTGGTTTCGAGAAGGAAAATACCTAAGGGGCTTAATGACACCATTATTGTGTTAATTCCTAAAAAGACTGAATTAGTGAGTATGATCGATCTTAGACTGTATCATTGTGTATTGTGGTGTATAAGGTTCTGTCAAAGATATAAGTTGAAGTGAGGCCTAATACATATGAACCCCTTTGAACTTGTATTGATCATGCACTTTCCCCCCAAAACTTCGCGAATGATTACTGACCCCCTGAATTTGCTAAAAATCATAACGAAACCCCGAATAGATGCGTTTGACATTAACGCGTGCGATGTGGCTTAAAAATGCTGGAGTGGAAATAAAAAGGAAATCCACCTTTGAATTTTAAGTCCAACTTAACAAACCTACTCAAACCGATCCGACTGGACATAATCCACCAATCGACCAAGACTAAACCCAAACCACCCCCATAAATCGATCTGACCAGACACATAATTTGTCAATCAACCAAACTAGTGACCAAATAATAACCATCCGCACAAGCTGATTGAACCCTTCTTTTTCTTCTTCTTCTTCTTCTTCTTCTTCTGATCTTATTTTTTGTAATATCCTGTACCTTCCAATTATGATCCTTATAGTTTTGGGAATTTGGCATGGAAGAATTTTGGGAATACTAGTGGATGGTGTATGATGTTCATGATGAAATCATGTTAGGTTGGATGTTGTTAAGTGTTAGAAATGATTCAGGACGAGTTTAGTAGCAAGAGAAGTGAAGAAGGGAGAAACAAAGCATCTTATGTACGTAAGGCTAAGCTTAACATACGTAAGGCAGGCAGAACTCACGTATGTGAGCTGGGCTTCCAAGATGATTCAAGTGCATGAGATTTGGGGGTGACGTATGTGATAACGTACGTCCAGAATTGATTTTGAGCCCTGTTATCATTTCTGGACGCACCTTCCAATTATGATCCTTATAGTTTTCGAATTTGGCATGGAAGAATTTTGGGAATACTAGTGGATGGTGTATGATGTTCATGATGAACATGATAACGTACAGAATTGATTTTGAGCCCTGATAACGTACATGAGATGTCCAGACACGTACGTAAGGGTATTCTAACGTACATGAGACATAGATTGACGTACGTGAGGTGAGTTTCAAAAATCTTTAAAGCATTCAACAAGCCCGACTTTCTCATTTATTACTCTTCCCAATCACTCAAAACTCTCTCAACTCATCTGGGACTCCAGAGCGTGGTTCGTCCATCATCCATAACCATTTTAAGAGGTAAGATTACATCTCTTTCTTGGATTTAACATCTCCTTCATGCATTAATCCATAAAATCCCTTTTGGTCCAAACGAGTCTGGGGTTTGGATTTTTGAATGATTCTGAGTTAATGGACGCTAAGGGCTGTTAGATTAGAGTTCATTGAGGTTAAAAGAACATGTTTGGTGCCTTGAATCTACAGATTTGATGGTTTATTGTGTTGGTTAGGGTTATGTTCAGTTTTGATGATTTTTGTGATGATTTGGAGTTTATTTGATGAGATTGATGGTAGATTAATGCTTCTGAAGGTGTTTGGAAACAATGTGGGTGATTGGTTGCATCGTGTATTGATCGAATCGAAAGTTCAGTAGTTTTGAGAATGGAACTTTATGTTCACCATTTTTGTAATTTCTAAAAAGTTAAAGATAGATTTGTAATTTCAGAAACTTGAGCTCTAAAAATGTAATTTTGGAAAAGTTGAGGCATAGATTTGTAATTTCTAGAATTATGGGGACTAACTTGTAATTTTACAAGTTAAGGATTAAATAGTAATTTCTAAGGGTTTAGGATGAATTTGGAAATTCTAACTTATGGAGGACCTCTTCATAGTTAAGGATACTTTGAGGGCTATGTGGAGATTTGCCAAGTCTCGGGGACTAAGGCATAATTTTACAGTGGTCAGGGATCAAATTGCAATTTTACATGGATTATGAATTTATGATCAAGGGCGATGCATTCACATTCGATATACGCTTTCAGCGTCTATGAGAGTGCATTTACATTTGCATATCATGCATATGGTATGACCACAGTACCACATTTTGATATATGTTATGTATGTTCATGTTCAGCTTCATGTTTCTGCCAGCGAGGCCAGCCACCAGCAAATGGGGCTTGATTGGCGATTGCACTTAGATTTCTAGGTGAGTAGATAGCAGCTTCAGACGCATAGGTTGTGTCTTGAAACTCCTATTATGTTTTATGATGTGCTGAACATGATTATGAAAATGGACTAATCTAAGGATTGGTTAAATGAATAAAATGATTATGTGATTTTTATAATCAACCCTATGTTTTATGAAATGGAT
>CAODLS011974776.1:0-13233 GCA_948243855.1 Flueggea neowawraea
AACCAAAACCCTTTTCTTATTTCCTTATAAAGCCTCCAAAACAAGTTCTGGTTATGGCTCAAAGAAAGAGACATCATTTTTTTTGCCAAGAACCAAAACCGAATGCCCTAGGTTTATTGGATAGATTTGTTGTTGCTAGCACATCCCCTTTACCACATAGTTTTTGGGTGTTTGTAAACATAGAGAGGAGTAGCGATTCACAGTCCTTTTCATTGGCATCAAGGAGGGGAAAATGTACCTTAACTTTAGTTTCCGCACGGGCTCTTTTGGTGTTAAATATTTCAGCACACATAGCTTGCAATGAGAAGGTATAAAATTCTGCATCATTGTTTCTTTATTGTTATGTTTTGATTATGGTTTTCGTGAGTGTATCTTGGCTGGTTTTTGATGAAAATTGTTTGCTTCCACTGTATTAAACTTTATTTTAACGTATATCAAAACCCTACATATATAGCATATTGTAAACCTGTCATGACAAAACCCAAATCTAAGTTGATTTTTTTACAAGCCAATGTGAAAGATCAGGGTTAACCTAGGGTGTTCTTCGATCTTCATTGCAATGAACATCCTCCATATTATTTTACAAACAATTTATATATATTTCTATACTAATCTGTTCTAAATTAGATAGGCAAATTTGCCAAAAATGACACGCAGGTTGTATTTGAAATAGGCATATTTGGCCAGCCCTTTACAAAACTTAAATCCTATCTCATGGGTTAATTAGGCTATGTCATACACCATGCATATTGAATCATCATTCAACACAATCATAATCCAATTATAATAATAAACATTTAATCAAAAACTATATTGATTAAGTGTTGGGTGTGTTTAAGCGATGTTTGCAAGCCGGTTGCGAATGAGATTGATAATTCGCATTGCTCATAAAACGAGATGCTAATTTTAAACTCAAATATGTATTAATCTCATTAATACCTAAATATCATAATCACATTATGATTCAGCTCATTTATAATCTCATTATAAAAACTGCATATACAAATCTAATCGGCTTTCTAAGTGAATCTTCACATCCTATGTAAGTTCAACATTCCATTCGGCCTTTAAATAAATAAAACCATTTTTATCTTGCTAAATTAAACCCTAAACAAGTGTTACTAATTTAGCAATAACATGATAACAAGGCCTGAATAAATCAAACATATTAATTTATATCACATATAAAAAGAATCGTATATGTTGATGGTGCAAATGGCTCTGATACCACTGTTTGAATTCATGGCCAGGTTATGACATTCATAAGCAAATATTGCAATAGAAATAACAAAAATTTTAAGCCTTGAATTCCACTGAGGACCCATGAATATCAACATATACAATTAGGGTTAGTAGATCTACTTTATATCCAAAGCTTGAATGTTCGATCGTATGAGGTGTTGGTGTAGTCTTTAGTATTCAAAACCCGAACCACCTTGTGAACTCACGTTGCCTTTGCACGAACTTGTCTAGAGGTATCCACACAAATGAACTTCCTTCAGATTGATGGAGTGTACTAGCACCCCTTTAGAGTCTCTATTCTAAAAGCCCACAAATATTTTTCTCTCCTTGTTTGTGGCACTTATTAATTCGGCTTTGCCTTGAGAGGAATAGCAAGGTGTGAAACCTATTTATAAGCATATGAGAAGACCTAAATAAGGTCATAAAGGAAGCCAAAATTTCCCTCCTTGTCCTCCAAGAATTCAGCCTATTCCTATTCGAGAAGGAGTGTGTCGAATTCCTATCTAGTCATACTAGGGTTTGCCTTTCTTGTCCCACAAGAAGAGACACTCCTAATTAGTTATGCACTCCCAATTAGTTATGTATTCCTAATTAGTGTGTATGTGTACCAAAAATTCTCCTTGTCACACAAGGAAAGAGACTCCTAAAAAATAGGAGGAGTGGTGTGTGTGCCAAATTTCTTCCCTCCCTAATTAGGATGAGTGTGCTAAATTTTCTCCCTTCTACGTAGGTTGGGTTGAGCCGCAATTCTACATGGGTTTGAATAACTTTATTGAGTTTTTACTTATATGATACATTATCATTAAATAAATCACTTACATTGACCGAATTATGTCATACATAATTAAATAATTATAATCATGATAATTAGTGATTCATATTAAAAGTCCATTACATTAATAGACTATGTTACATTAATAGACAATGTATTAAATCTTATTTAATACATAAATCATAAAATCCTGAATTATTATTATTGATTAATCAAATTAATCATTTTAATAATTCAATCACCACAAGAGAGATTATTAGTGAACCAATCCAATTCGTTCTTGTGTGTCACCCAATAGGCCTACTCGAAATTCGCAATGGGGCCTTGTCCCAAAACTTGGGCCTAAAGTCCATAAGCAGTATCTAGTAATACATTATGGCAACCCAAAATCGAGCGGATGTTGGTGATTCGAGTTAACCTTTCACAGTCTAATATTTAGTCCTTGTCTCACTATATCCCATTTAAGCATAAGTCATGGTCACATGTCAACCTTATATTGCTTAACATATTTCTTGATCTCAAGTAGATTGATATAACAAATGACATTGATAAACCCATTTATCAATTTATTTGAGTATGCATACATTCCATCAATTCTACTCATCAAGTGACCAAGAGATATCACTATTCATAAGAGGAACAAATTCATCACTCTCACTATCACTCCTTACATGATTCATGACCTATCCAACCACAACCTTTATTATTACCCTGTTATGGATAACGTTTGACTAATTCAAAATATGTGATTCCTCATGTAGGAGTCGATGGTGAGTTTCAGATAGAGGACTCAAATATCACCATTGTATCAAAGCTACTTTGTGACAACAATCCATGAAGTGCTTTCATAGCGGACCAGTTCAATACATGTTTTCCAACATGTATCTATGTTCTAAGCGATATCTCATATCCATAATCAGTAAAAAGTGATTATCCACTTAGCAACATACTAACCTTAATTCATTATCATTCTCATGATAATAATCGATTAGGGACATTTAGAATAGTATTCTTTTTATCCTCATAGTATTACTAACAAGTCACACACTTGATAGCATAAGGAAGAATAAATTATTCATAGAGTTTTATCTTCATAAAACATATAATATTTTATAGAAATAAAATGCCTCTTTATTAAATAAACCAAATGGCAATGTATACATGATTGAACTAGGGCACAAAACTAACAAATAGTATAAAGGTATAAAAATCAATGTGACAAATAATCAAAATGCATATAACAAAGAAATCAAAATAAAGCAAAATTTGAGTTCAAGGAAAGAGTACCAGATTTGTATTTTTCTCCTCAACCTTGATTGTAGTCAAGTATACTCCTCGAACTTCATTGTTTTTAAAAAATAAAATCAGATTAGTGGACAATTAATAAAAAAATTATTAAGCAACGCAACAATATAAGCACAAATAATATAATGTAAAGAGCTTAGGGAAAGAGTGAAATAAGGCCGAGATTTATAGTGGTTCGGCTTAACCAAACCTACATCCACTCCCCAAGTGTCCACTTAGGAGTTTTATTCTCTATCTTCCTCTTATAGAATATTACAACCACTTGTTTCACGAGGGCAAGCTCTCTTTGACACTTCAAGCTTCACAGGTGGTTGGAAACATTTCTCTAATCCTAACATCATTAGTGTTAGGACACCTTTAACAAATCTCAACCAAGTTACAGAAATATGTATTGAAACACTCTCTCCAAGGGATTCATAAATCTAAGTTTAATGAGAGAAACTAGCTTAACACAAGTGAATATGCAAGAGTTTGCTCTAGAAAGAAAATATCATAAAATGCTCAATACTTATGTTTTTTAAGTGTTTCTTGAGTCCTATTTATATCTAAAGCTGTCCTCTTGACCCGTTGTATGAAGTTTGGAGCCATTGGGTTTGATTTTGTGACCGTTCTAGCACATTTTCTGAAGCTGTCGAGCTTAACAATTCTTCAAGTAGAAGTTTTACTAGAACTTCTACTTCAAGTATAGTTATCGTACAAAATTCAAACAGTATATATATGAACATTTGGACCCATTTACATTGGGCTACACTTATATTTGGGTCATTTTGATTATCTTGGCCCACATTTAAATAACTACTCTTCATGTAAAAATTTCAGTAGAACTTCTACTCCAAGAATATTTAAGCACTGAAAGTACTTCATTTAACTATTTTTGGGGCTCAACTTTTTTGGTCCAACTTTCACTTGCTAGAATCTTGAATGCACTTGATTTAATTATTTTTGGCCTAACTCTCTTTAGATCTCATAAATACACATCAATAGATAAGAACACATTTACATTAATTAAGTCCAAATTTATTTTTTCTTAATATATCCATATTTTTCAATTTATCTCTTCTCCAGTAGACATCAAAATTCATACTCAAATTTTTGAAATAATAAGCTCAATGACTCAACTATTAATTAAACATTAATAAACACCAAATTCAACTTCAACATAGAGACACATATGAAGCTCATGAATTATGCAAGTTCAATCAACCAAATTTATTTTATATCAAATATGCAATTTAATCCAATTTCACTCGATAATTATTTATCATTATTTGTAATCATCAAAACATATTAAATGAACATAAGAGGTCAATAGGTAGGCATGACAAGTCATTGGCTTCTTATAGTGCATTTTTTATAGGAGCCCAAGACTTTGATAGGGACCTCAAGACCTTTCTTACAATCTCAAAGTGCACGAATGATTTTCCAAAAGATTTCATACCATTAACAATATAATTGAAGCAGTAAAAAATCTCTTGAATGGTTTCTTCTTCCGCTATTTTGAATAGCTCATATTTGTGGATAGGAAGGGAGATATTGTCTTCCTTAACTTGGCTCATTCCTTCATAAGAAATTTCTAATTTTTTCCAAATCTCTTGAGCTATCTCACATTGTTGGATTTTTTTGAATTGATACTTGCTCAAAGAGCCATAGAGTATATGCATGGCCTTGTGGTTGTAGGAGATGAGCCTATTGTCATTTTCAGTCCATTCTTCTCTTGTTTTCTCCATTTTTCTTCCATCTACCATTTTTGTTGGAATAAATGGACCATCCTCAACAACTTCCCATATGTCCATGCTTTCATATTTGAGAAATATCATCATTCGTATTTTCTAATAAGTATAATCGGTACCTTCAAAGAAAGGAACACGGTTAATAACCAATCCTTCAAATCTATGCATAATATCTAAGAAAAGCCATTTTTTAATCTTTATGATGTATGATAAATTTACATGTTTATTCAAGCATACATTGATGCCATTTTGGCCATAAGTGTACTTAATCGTCCACGAATTTATATATTTTTGTGTTTTATGTAGGGTGAATGTAAATGCATAGAATGTGGATGAAAAGAGTTGAAAAAGGCATGAAAATATGTTTTTTAAGTTGCAAGATCAAGGAAAAAAGTGCAAGAAAAATCAGCTCAAATGGAGAATTTTTTGTCACCACACCCAAAACACCATGGTCATGGTTGGAGACCATGGTCAGGCCATGGGTAGTTGATCACAATCATAGCTGAAGACCATGGCTCATCCACAGCCGGAGAACCATGACTGTAGTCAAAAGGCCATGGCCACCAAACAAGCATTCTAAGAGGTCAAGGAGGGCCACAATCATGGTTGTGAATGTGGCCAGTTTGAGTTAAGGGTGTGGCTGAACCATGGTCAAAGAGCGATGGTCATGGTTGGACCACAATCAAAGAACTACGATCGTGGTTGAAAGATATGGCTCTCTTGAAGAGAGAAAAATTGTGGCGGCCAAGGACAAAAAGGTGGGGACCAAAGCACATTTAAGGGCATTTTTGATAGAATTTTATGAAGGGTTTTGACGGCATGTGAGGGCTATAAAAACCCTTATTATTTGACTTTGAAAGAACATTCTCTATACCACACAACACTCTTTTTAGTCTTTGAATAGCTTAGTTAAGAAAGGAAGAACTTGAAGGTTTTGAGCATATTCTCTCTAAATGACATTGAAGAGGAGTTCTTGACTTCCATCCTCCCTCTATTTCTTCATCCTTTTAGTTGGTGACAATGTTTTATTTTATTTCTATTGTTTCTTTTCTTTTATTTTATTTATGGTAGCTTAGATTTTATTCTTAAGACTTAGAGATGTAAATTAATAATGACTATTTGCTATTATTATGAATGTGTATTGTGTTTTATGTTCAATATTTGAAAATTCTTTAATGGGTATTGTGTTTTATATTCCATACTTGAATGATTACCTTTGGATTTGATTTAATGACATGTTTTGCATGACTACTGTTGAGCTTCATCACCTTGATGATAATTTTGATAAACCTAGTTGATGGATCAAATGATGAAGGCTAGGTGAGGTCTACAAGCATTAAACCTGCATGATTTAGGATAGACATATTCTATGCATATGAGGTGTTCGATGAAATTCCCCATAGACTTAATGAATCTAGTTTAGTTAGGTGAGGCCGGAATGACTCTCTCAGCAAATGTAAGTATGGCCTAAATGAACTTGAAAGAAGCTTTAGGCTAGTTAATTGGAAAGAACATTCAATTCAAAAACCCGATTCACCAATATAGCAAATAAAAATCTCAGTTGAAATCTCAGTTGAAATCTCAAAGTCTTAACGTTTCATCATTGATTGTTTATCTCATCGCATTTCCAATTTCTTGCCTTCATTAAATTTGTGTTTTTAATAAAAATTTCCAAAAACCCAATGATGTGTTTAATTGCATTCCTTTTACGAATTGATCACCATTAGTACTTATTTCCTTAGATTCGATAACCCTAGGGATACTCACAAGATAACACTACATCAACACATGTGCGCTTGCAGGGAGCCGATCACTTTAACTATTTAGATGTTAAGCCAAAACAAAAATTAACAAGAGCACAAGCTATGATACCAATTGTTGGTCCCGAAGGGGGTTGAATGTAAATGGCACTCCAAGAAGTGGATGAATTGGAGTTTTTTCGATTTATAAACTTCATTGAATTTTTTTTGCAAACTAAAGCAAATAACAAAATATTTTATGAATAAAATCAAAGTTAAATGCAAAAGCAATAAAACTACTAATTCACAAACAATATAACGCAAATATAGAGCAAGGTAAAGAGAGTAAAGGAAGATAGAACAAATTCCATTTATAGTTTTTTGGTCTTCCTTGACCTACGTCCACTCATTGAGAATCCTCTCAAGAATTTCAATCCAACATCTCCTCTTTTATAGGTGGAGGAAAACTGTTACACCTCTTATTTTTATGGGCTCAACAAGAAAACCATTACACTATCTAATTTTTACGAGCTTAATTAGGAAACCGTTTACACCATTTGCTTTGTTGGATCAACAAGCAAATCGTTTGCCTCTCTTGTTTTTCTATGGAACTAAAACAAGGAAAACCTAAACACTAGTTTCTAAGGCTCACTATTAACTACTCTTATTTTTCTAAGGCTTAACAAGGAAACCTATTAACCTTAAGCGAATAACCTTACTTGTTACAAAATCAACCCAAGATACAACATAATCAAGCTTAATCAAACCCCAACTTTGATTGCAAGTAAATAGCTCAAATGGGTTAGAAATATAAAGATGAGAGATAACGCGAATAGAAAACTTAGGAAAGATCTCTCTTATCTATTTTATCATTTTAAGACACCCATTTATAGCCACTTAGTAGAAAATAGTCGTTGGAATCCTCAAAGTAGCCATTGTAAGGGAATAGAAAATTCTGATTTAAATGACGTCATAGTTTTCTACCTGCATAGTCGTTTAATACAATTGAGTTCTATATGTATTGCTTGTAGGTCTACGTGCCTTGTCTAAACTCCAATCCTCTCGGCCTTATGTGAATTAGCATCTACGTGCTTAACTTCGGTTCTATATGCTTAGATAAAACTTTAATGTGCATTGTCAGATCTTTAGGATATGACTTTTGATTTCCACGTCAGTGCATCAGAGAATATTCAAATTTTAATTCCTAAGGAGCGTCTTGCCTTTGTCCTCATCTAAAGCTCGTCTATGTGCATTGGTTTTGTACTACGTGCTTAGTGCTTTGTTATTCAAAGATCACGCCTTTGACATTCTACTTGCTTTGCTTGCCAACTAAAATGTTTTTGCCATTTCTTAGTTTATCCTCATCAAGTTGAACACTCGATTACTTGAGTTGTTTGAAATCTGTGTGCTTAGAACTCCTTTTACGTGCCTTATCCCATCTTTGTATGCTTAGAGCAAAGTTTGATGCTCACTATCTCCAGTGCCATTCAAGTCTACATGCTTTGCTCAACTTCTACATGCGTAGGATCCAGCTTTCTCCTTTATCAATGTGCATTGCATCATGCTCTTCATGCATTGTGGCTCAAGTCAACTTCTCTATATGCTTTATAGTTGAAATCACATTTTCTACACCTTTGCACCTCTTTCATGGATGTTTTGTACATATCATCAGTAAAATCGAAGTCAACATCTATAAATAGATGTGAGGAACAACTTCTTAAGGTACATTTTACTTACTACTCGCGCTGTTATTCTGTCAAATCTATTACTAAATTGAGCGTCAAAGATTCCCCCGTGGAGCAACTCAATCTTAACATGATTTTGTGTTTACAAGTTTCGAGGTATCGTTCAAGTTCTCGATTTGTTCGTGTATTTTGTTGTTTGAATTGAGACAATAATAATCAGCGTCGTCTGTGGGAAGATGAATGAAAATCTTTGATTGACGACGTTTAAGAAGAAGTTCATCATCAACATCTACAACATTAACCATGGTACAAACACCTTCCCATCAAGCCATAGTACAAACACCTTTCCATTAAGCTGGAAATAAGTAAGAGGAAATGATGTTGGAGCCGAAGCCTCGTCATCCCTACTATCCCCTCACAGACTACGAGATGTTGAGGAGACAAAATGAGGAGAACTATAAAGCCTTAGGCGAGATGTTGGTCTTGTTCCAGCATTTTTTTCCTCAAGTGGTCCTTTCATCCACCTTGCGTGCTTATACTCGAAGTGGAGAAGTAGCGGAGGGACATGATGTTCCACAAGAGAGCCATAAAAAAAATCCACTTCCTCAAGCTCTAGAGCATCAAAATCCTCCACTTTCATAGGAGCACCTTGATGTTCCAATTCCAAAAGTTCGAGCTAAGGTCAAAAAAAGGGAAATATCTCGAGGTGGTAGATAGTTCCTGTAAGAGAGATCCAAAGGTTATGCCTAGAAGGATTGAAGCAGAACACCAATCCTCTATGAGTTTTAAGGAGGTAACAGACATGAAGAGGATCATTAAAGAGGTCCTCAAATAAAGGAAGTTGGTCCCTGTGGATGAAGAGCAATATAGGGCGAAAGCTCCATTCACAAATGAGATCATGGGAAAACCACTTTCTCCGAAGTTCAAGATGCCGTAATTATTGACCTTCTCAAACAAAAGAGGATCTTTATGAGCATATTTAGAACTATGAAGCCATCATACTTCTACATAGATGGGAAGATTCTATTATGTGTCGTGCTTCCCAATAATAATGAAAGACGATACTCATTATTAGTTCAACGGGTTAAAGGAGGCATCATTTTATTGCTTTAAAAAATTGAGGAAGGCGTTTATCAACTCCTTCATCATCAACAGTAAGAGAAAAAAGGATGCAATGTACTTGTTAAGTATTAAGCAGAGTGAGAAGTAGACTCTTTGGCAGAATGTGAATAGATTCAGGAATGCTACTCTCAAGGTTTACGATCTATAACCTGGGATGGTGATTGCATCAATGATACAAAGGATGCAAATAGTACAACTGTAAGAGTTGTTTTCTCTTGATCAATTGAAGACTTTGGCTGACCTCGTTGTGCGTACTAATAAGTACATTTAGCAGGCTGAGGTTACGAAGATAGAGGAACCAATGAGGACAAAGATATTGAACCAAATGTGGTTCACATTTAGATCCTCTTGTGTTTTGATGATGAACAAAAATTAGTACATAAGTTAGCCAAATACAATGCTTAATGAGGCTGCCAAAAGATGAAGATGTTGCAACAAGACAAGATTTATTCGACCAACTTATCAATCCACTCGAGTAAACACAAATCCAGAATGGTGGTACAATAAGTGACTTACTCAACCAACTCTTTGAGTTACTCTAGTGAGTGCATTGCTTAGAAGATATTCTATGTATCAAGTTACTCAACCAAGAGGCAAAGTCACTCAACCAAAGAGATATCTAGAAAGTCACTGATGACAAGGGTCACTCGAGTAAGTTAAGTGTCGAAGTTACTCAAGTAAGTGGAAGTTCCAAGAAGCCACTGATTGTCAAAGTTACTTGAGTAAACCAGAAGTTACTCGAGTATGTGAAGGCCAAAATGTGAGTTCCTCAACTGAGTTAGAAAATTAGTCAAGTAAGTGGAGTCACTAAAGGATGCACTAATTTGTATATTAGTCAAGTGAAACAAGGAGTTCTTTAGTGAGACGAGTTTCCAGATTGATTCACATATTGGGAAATGACTTATCCAAGACACTTGTTGCTAGGAAATCATTCAAGAGTGTTCGAGATAGTTTCAATATAATAGTTACTCAAGTAGAAATATCTTTACTCGAGTGATCAAATTTCATGAGCGGTGATGAACGCTCAATTATACATATTTGTATTGTCGAATTCTTATCATTTCAGGTATAATTGAGATGTTTTCATAGGTTCTAGTGTTTTATTGATTCATATTTTGTTTTTTAGGTCATGTGATGGTGTCTTGATAGAATTGAATGAAAGCAACCCAAAACAGAGATTAAACGACAACTTTTGAAGCTTTCAACACAAGACATAGTCTGGGACCACAAGACACGGCCATGTGATACAATGTCCTATTTGTCATTATTAAATGCACCTCCAAGATGCAAGACACAATTTGGAAGACCAAGACACGGCCGTGTAATTTCATGATCTCCCATTGTCCTATTCGCCAAAGTCAAGTGCACATTCAGAATGCAAGACACAACCTTGGAGTCAAAGACACGGTCGTGTAACTGAATTTGTGTCCATGTCTTACCAGTTTCAGGGCCAAACACATCAAAGTGGTGAAACGACAAAGTTTTAAAGCAAGACACAGTTTCTGAACCAAAGACACGGTCGTGTAATGTCCGTATCGGGCTTTGTCTTACCAAAACACACCATTTCGGCCTATTTAAGCTTGGAACGAACCTTAGACTGAAGGATCCACTATTGACACACAAAAACAGAGTTCTAGAGAGGGAAAGAGCTGGGTTTCAAGGGAAGAACGCCTTTGGAGTGGATTTTCTTCAAGATTGAAGTGATTGTTTGAAGATTGAAGGATTCTCAATGGGTTCTTTCTTTCTATCTTGTTTCCATTTTGTTTTTGTTGATTTTTCTACTGCAATTATGAACTAGACTTGTATGCATTTGGATGTGATGGATGTGATTGGGTTTTGTTATTTTTTTGCTTCGTTCATGAATTGAGACTCATCTATGATATAATATTGTGTTGTTGGATTGATTCTACTGGTGTTTTGATTCGACAATTGATTGCATGCGTGGAAATTGAGAGATTTTTACTCATAGGTGAGAGGAGTTGCACGCAAACCTAAAGATAGGTCGACGCAAATCTTTCGAATTAAGTTCAAACTTAATATAAGAATTCATTAATCTGTGCTAATGCAACGTGAGGGTATTAATTAGGAAGAGATTCTGACTAATTAAATTGATGTTAGATGTTAACTGACTCGAGAGAGAGGTTAATGTACTTTAGGAATTCATACGGTCCAATTGTATGAACAAGTGACTTAGTGACGAGGTCGGTTTTCCTTAGGTAGTCTTAGAAGGATTCAACATCTGGATGCTACTGTTACAGTTGATTGCCCGGTTCCTAAACTCTCTTTGTGTTGTTGTGTTGTGTGTTGGCGTGTCTCCATTCGTTTTGTGTTTATAGGCTAGATAATAGAGAGAGAGTCATTACTAGTACTCTTAGTCTCTGTGGGATACGACACTCGGTACTCAGGTTCGTGTACTATAGCCGATAGGTGCGCTTGCCTGCCTACCAAGCGACGACATCTAGGGCAATTAAGTTAGATAAGGAAAGATTTTGAAAGAATTAAAGTGCAACGGACATTTTTGTTGTGTTTCTCATGCGAATAAACATCTAATGTGTGCAGCGGAATACAATAACATCACATATGAAACATCCCAGGAACACTGTATGTAATCATAATTAATTGAAGTGGCCGAATATATGTATCTTAAATGCTTTGCCGAATTTCTTTTCTCTAAAAGCAAGGTATTACCGAATTGGTTTCTTCTCCTCATTTGTTTGTGTTGAGCCGAATGCAATTGACAATAGGGAGTGCCAAAAGACAACTACCGTAATATCCCGTACTTTTCAAGTATGATCCATATAGTTTTCGAATATGACATGGAGGACTTTTGGGAATACCAGTGGTTGGTGTATGATGTTTATGATGAAATCATGTTAGGTTGGATGTGGTTAAGTGTTGGAAATGATTTTGGACGAGCTCAGTAATAAAAGAAGTCAAGAAAAGAGAAACCAGGCATCTAACGTGCGTAGGTAAAAGAATAACACACGTTAGGATAGCCTAACGTACGTAAGCTTTAGGCTAACGTACGTAAGGCACTGTTTTTGCAGAATACGTGTTTTCAACGATTGACGTACGTGTGCTGGGTTTTTCATATGATTCACGTACATTAGATGAACAGTGATGTACGTGAGGTCGGAATTTTCAGTTCCAGAACATGATTTTTTACTCGTTAACGTACGTGACTTTGATCCTAACGTACATGAGGTCCTCCTAACGTACTTTAACCTTAGATTCACATACATGAGCCTCCAATTTCTATATATATCCAAACCCCGACCATTTTGTCCAAAACTTTCATTTTTCAAACTCTCGCTCTCTCAGATCGATTCTCTCTGCCTCTCATTGGTTTCCCAGTGTTCCTACACATATCTAGAGGTAATATTTCAGTTCTAATATCTTCCTTTCATCCATTTCATGCATTTAATTTCTAAAATAGGTTTTTCGCCGAAAACAAAATGGGTTTCAGATTTTGCATGATTTTGTTGAAATGGGTGTTATAGGATGTTAGATTATGTTGTTGGATGTTAGATTAACATAAATCTACCTTGAAATCAGAAGAAATGATGAGTTCTTTGAATGGCTAGGGTTTAGTTCGGGTTTGGTGGATTTTGGCCGAATTTGTTGTTAGTTTGAGGAAA
>CAODLS011974953.1:0-11553 GCA_948243855.1 Flueggea neowawraea
TCAAAATTTCTATTTTCACTAAAATTTTATATTACTCCAAAATAAATATACAAATATTAATTAAATGTAATGAAATATCAAAATAACTAAATTAAATTATAGTAAAAAAGTAGAAAGAATTTGAAAAATGTAATTGCAAAAAATAATTTTGAGAAATATAGAAAACGTAATTTCAATAATAAAATATATAAATAATTAATAAGAGTAATTTATAGTAAAATTATTTTTTGAGAGAGAAGAAATAGTGTGAAATTAGTAGGAATATGATAGGGGCATTTATAAGGGAAATCGAACTGCTGGTTCGCTGATTTTTAAAGGAATAAAACCGGAACATAAACCATAACCGTCCGATTTTGATCGGCCAATTTCAATACTGCTTTAATTTCTATTTTGACCGATTTTAATTTATCCAATTTCAATTTAATTGTCGGTTTAAGTTTGAAATTTACATCTCTATGGTATTACATCAGACAGTTAAGTGAAAACTTATAATTAAAGACTTTTTCAAAAAAGCACAAAACGTTTAAGACTAAATTTTTAGATGATCAAACATTTAAGACTCATCATAGAAAATATCAAAGATAAAGTACTCCAGTACAGTTGCCTTTATCCCTAGCGGGGATTTCCTCACTGTCCCACGTGTCACCGTGGGCTCACACGCTGCTCAAGTTTATTGCACCCTCTTTTCATTTTGGTGGCTACTCTACCGCCTACCTACTCGCTTCTCTCTACTTTTCAACTGTCGTAAGGCCCATATTTGTGTGAGTTTGACCTTTGTCTAGCAAAATGAAATAAATCATATAAGTAAAAATAATATTATTCATGAATTCTTCCTCATTACCCTTCAATACAAAATAAGTATGAAATGCGAATTTAATATAATTTTTGCTTCAACAGAATGTCTTCAGCATGTTCACTTTAAAAAATATGGTGTAATTTATTAGTATTAAAATTAATTTTGACAATAAAAATTCGAGAATTCGTTTTTTAGGGGAATCAATGAAATGACTTATCAAGAAAAACGTTAAAAAATGTTAAGGCAATTGAAAGACTAAAAATATATATTCAATAAAATGTGGTTTAAATTAATAATATTGTTTTTCTTTTTTATAGTTGATGTCCATAAAATTTAATTTTAGAACTTAGATTATGTAGGTGTGTTTATTTGAGATAAATTTAACAGAAATAAATTATAAAAAAGACTTTATAGTAAAAAATAGAAATAATATACATCTTTTAAAAATAAATTATTAATATAAACAAATTGCTTAACAATTAGTCTACCTCTAATGGATAATTACCGTTATTGTTAAATTTAAAATCAGCTAAAGTTGATAAAAATATCATTTACTCTTTCAAAAATTCAATTTAATTGAGCTGACATAAAAGTAATGTCACTACTGAGTAGAGCCAGCTAATTAGGTCGACTTGGTGGTAGATTGGTCCGTTTTCTTTTTTTTTAAAAAAAAAGTTGATAAAAATAATAAACAAATTGGTGACTCCTCTACCCAGTGGAGGTGCAGAATATCGTTTGCTTCTCCGTTCCGTTTCCACTGGCTCATTGAATTAAACACAAAAGGGCAGTTACATTTCAATTGTCAAACTCATTTATTTCTCCTGCTTTGTGGTGACTGTCCACACGCCCACACCCTTCCATTCTCTTTACGTCTTTTTAAAGCTTGTCAATTCCACCATAGCCGATTGTTTTTGATAGGTTAAGGTAATTCAAACAAAATAATAGGTGTCAATTATCACTCTGAAAAATATTTTATAGTAAAAAAATAATATTTGTATGGTAATCTTTAATAGGAGTATGTTATTATTGGTCATTCTCGACTCTTCTTTTTCATCGATAAAAAAACAAAATAATATGTATGTTTTTTAGAATAAAAGATATTAGATTTGTTATAATTAGAAATTGAAGGTTTGATTTCTAATAAAATGCAATAAAACGAAATTCAAATACATAACTTATCCTCTAAATTTGTATGTTTTTTCTTTTGTCTCTTCAATTTTTTTGATCGTTCAACTCATCTATGAATTTGCTAAAATTGTCTCAATTAAGAGTTTTTTCAATGTAGTTGAATCTCCAGAATTCTTTCATTCACCTTTTAGTTTTCACTCTCAAATATAAAAGGTCAAAAAAGAATAAAAAAAACTACTTAGGGTAAATTATGTATTAGGCCAATTTGATATAGCTATTTTAGAATTTTAGTACAAAAACTACTTAGGACTTAGTGATCTTGTGAGTAAGGAAGTTTGGTAGTGGAGATGGTTTCTAGTAAAAACGTTACAAGAAAAAAACATTAAATTGAATTAGTTAGAGAAATTTATTAAGTTGTCACTTCTTAATTCTTATTATCAATGCCGTCTCTTTCTCATTGCATTCGTGAGTGTGATTTTGGGTTGTCATTAATTGTTGCATATGAAAGATAGACCTCAAAGAACACCTATGCTATATACTTCTTTTCCCTTTAGTACATTTTGGATTTGATTTTCTTAAAACGAGGATAATCTTTCTTTTCTTATGTGTTTGTTTCATTTTCTTTCTTTTCTTATGCATTTGTTTGTGAAGTTTACAACAATAGATTTTAAAAACAGATCACATAATAAAGTCATGGTCTAATCTAATAACAGGTCAGCCCATCCATGAACCATATAATTCCAGGTTTGAGGTTCATAGATATAGAACCGAATAGTATAAACATGTATCTATTAGAAAATTTCACAGTTTAAAAAAAATCCAAATTAAATAATAAAAAATTAGAGTGACTAACGCAACTCTTAAAAAAGTACATTATAATTATGTAATTTCAATATGCTAGAAACAATTGCTCATTTGAATCTCATGTTTAATTTGTGTAGGCCTGGAAATCTAGCCACACTGATTTGTGAAGGTTGAAAATCAGCTCACGCTCACCATGACTCGCTATCTAGTAGAGTTCGCACCCACTAAAGGCGATAAAAGGAAAGCTCATTCAGAGCGGGTGGTATTATAACGAGAACTCATAAAAGAAAAAGAAGTTTTTATTGCGAACTCGAGTTATTTAATAGCAGTATCAGTTATACCAATTTTGTCATGACTCAAATTTGGCCATGACCAGTGCAAGAATCGAGGGGGCAGAGCCCACCTCGACACCTGAACGCCTTGGTTCTAAGAATTTGTTAAATCTTGATAATTCAATTTTCATTATTTGCCCAAAACATTCTATTAAACTTGAAAATTCAATATCTAGATAAATCTTAGGTATGGTGAAAATTCGACAGAATTTCCCCTATAGTTATACTAAACTTCCTGCAACAACTCACATATTTAATATGGATAACATCTCAATATTCATATTACCAACTAATTCACAACCTAATTTCCGTAACAAGGCTTGCAGAGCATCTAATACAAGCACGATTGATATGCCAATACAATGGTAGAAACTGAAAACTTGTTGGGGCTAAATATCCTGCAAGACAAACTGGAAGGTTTGGAGTTGGGTGAGTGAAATCACGTGCTCAATGAGTAAATAAGAGACAGTAAAACATTTGTTTTTATTTCATGAAGTTAAAATAGGATAAAATAACATAAACCCTTCATGCAATGAATATTCAATCAAATATTTTCACAACTAAATAAACCAAATAATTTTTGTTTTTTTTAACAATGTGTAGAATTAAAATTTGAAGAAAACAATTTAATGTTAAGTAGAATGAAAATGCTTTCATACAATCCAATGTACTTTGAAGCTCAAATTCTTTAAATCATTTGATTCACCCGTTAGGTCTTATACTCATTCAAACTAATTCCAAATCACTAATAATTTCTCATTTGAAAATCACAGCTCTAGAAGTTACTTAATTTTGGATGTAATTACTTAATTTGCTTACCTATTACTTAATTTTGATCGATTACTTAATTATGTGGTAAATTAAGTAATCATGACTGCTACTTAATTGTTACTGAAGTTACTTAATATGAGTTTATATTACTTAATTTACTAAGAAGTTTTCAATGAAGACTCATTTTATGAGCCTTTATTATAGTACCATTCGCTCATTTCGAGTTGGTTTAATGCACATTAACCATTTGGTCAATTGCTTAACATCCTTGTTAGATCTTTTTATTACGTAAAGATTTTCTTTTTAATTCTCGTGGATCATGAGGTTGTTTAATAAGTCTTTAACACTTAAAGTTGAAATTTAAAATTTTATTCATATAATTTGAGGATTTGTTTTTTCAAATATATCCAAAAGACATAATATTAATAATAAGTTTATTATAGTTTCAATAATTTTATTAGATAGTATTCAAAATATGGATACTGTAAAGAAAAACTGTTGTTTATGTTTCAACAATCTATTAGTTCTAAAGAGAGAAAATAGAAAAAAAAAATGGATTTGGAGTATTTATTTTTGTAGGTACAAATACTTTGATTATCATGTGACTGATAACTTTACTAGTATTCAAAATATGGATACTGACAACTCACTACTTTTTAGGCAATCTACTTATACAATTTAATTTTATCAATTTTTTTCTTAAACAAACACACCTAAATGAAATTAAAATGTTAAATCTACCAAATAAAAAGAAAATATCAACATCTTAATTAAACATGGGCACTCAATTCAAACTTATAAGATCTTAAAAGACCAGAATTCACTTATAAAAAAGAAAAAGAGTTAAGCCTAATTCTAATATTATAATTTCAATTCTTTTATTTGTAAACGGATTCTTTATTTGGTGTGCTTGTAAGTTAGAATTATTTACATATTGTTACTAAAATAAACTTTACAGGTGCGTTTTGCATGTTTGTGGGCATCGGTTAAATTATCCAAAAAGAAAAACTTGGAACTCATTTACAAATCAAACTTATCTAGCTAGAAATTGCAAATGAATGCTTTTAACTTCAAATCAATTCTTTTGTTTGCAAATTCTTCATTTGGTTCCTTTTGAAGACAAAAAACAAACCAGACATAGATATTTTTTTTATTGATGAAAAGGGGAGGCGGGGGCGACTGGTAGGTGGTATATCCCTGCTGGGTGTGACCATACAGGCTTTTAAACCCGAAAGCAACCTTCCCTTTACGGAATGTTCTCGAGAGTCATAGCTGACACCCGAACATAGACTTGGGCCTAATCCGAGTGAGGTTACAGTAGCACCTCACCGAGGACAAGCGGATTGGGCTTGAACAACTCAACACTAGTGCAACACCGACCGTCGCTGGAATTACGCAGCTCCCTCAGAGGCTGGAACCCACGCCGCGTACTGAGGTCAGTGCTCTCAACCGCTCGCCCACCCCTCGAAGGGGGGGGGGTAACCAAACATAGATATTAGGATTTGAAAATGAATTTTTCAAATTTTGTAGAATTCATTTATACCTAATTTGACATGGATCAAGACCTATGAAGTTTAATACGAACTCGAAGCCAAATTAATAAAAGCCCAACACCAAGATAATCCATCTTCTAGAAACTCTATCTTCTGAAGAACATAACACATGTTTATTTTGAGTAGATGAAGATGACTTAGAGTATTTTGAGGATTAGATAAAATCACCTAGTAATCTACTATTCAAACTTTGGACATCTAAATATTATCTCCTAAGAATCTCATCCACTTGCATGAAGACCCTCTATCAATAAAACTCACATCTTATTCTCAAGGACTATATATTTAAAGTCTATGATGGGCACTTGGGGCATCAATGAATATAGGGGCAAATACACATTCACGGATTCCATAATCATATATTGCAAGAACACGCGACTTACTTTCTAAATTTGGTCTAGGAAAACGAAATTTAGAGCATGTTGCGCCGCTTAATAATATTACAATGACACGGACTGAGAAAAAAGTGCAAAACAGAGCAAATCAGAAACAAAAAAAAAAAAACCAAAAACATAGCAATCTAAACAAACATCAAATCAAAAAAAATCTCCCTCGGTTTCCAATTATTTTGCTTCCTAAACATATCAGAATCACGAACAAGCAGCAACAAATCAAAGACAAATCCATATGGAAAAAGATATATTTTAAACTCAACACAAAAAAATTCAACATATTTTCTCCAGATTTCATAATTTACATTCTCTCAGTGAACCTCATATATAGATCACAAACAACAAGGTCTTATTGGAAATGTTTATATCTTGTTCGAAACTTGTTTAAAATCTATTCATTTTTTGTACTTGTTTAAAACTTGCTTATATATTATTTATATGTTGTTTCTTGTTTAAAACTTGATTAAAATCTGTTTATTTTTTTGAACTTGTTTAAAACTTGTTTGTATATTGTTTAAAACTTATTTGTATGTTGTTTATATGTTGTTTGTATGTTATTTAGATGTTGTTTCTTGTTTAAAACTTGTTTATATGTTATTTATGTGTTGTTTCTTATTTAAAACTTATTTATAATTTGATTAAAATATCTTCATTTTTTGGAATTTGTTTATATGTTATTTGTATGTTGTTTATATATGTTTTTTCTTGTTTAAAACTTGTTTTGAATTTGATTAAAATTCGTTCATTTTTTCATTCTTGTTTAAAACTTATTTATATGTTGTTCATATATTGTTTCTTGTTTAAAAACTATTTAGAATTTTATTAAAATGTATTCATTTTTTCAAACTTGTTTAAAATATGTTTATATGTTATTTATATATTAAAAACAACATATAAACAAGGTACCAACAACAAATCAACAATATATAAAAATTTAGATTTGTTTATTTATAAACAACATTTTCTCTCTCCTCTCTCTATCTCACATGCGACTTCACTCTTGCTTTCTATCTCCTGCAATCTTCTTGCCAACGCTTTTGCTCCTCCTTCCACTGCTGCCACAGTTGGTGGTGCTGCTTCCTCATTGACTTCCCCTTCTTTCTTCTTCGATTTCTTCTCACTGTTGTTATCTTTCTTGTTATCTTTTTTATCTTCTGTTTTGCCTCTTTCTTCTCCTCTTTCTTCCCCTCTAGCGCGACCACTTCCACCTCTCTCTTTAGTTTCTCCTTCAAGTACAGATCTAATTGCTTAAAATGCATTCTGCGACACAACCATGAGAGAGAGCGTGATACGTGCAACCAATGGAGACAGAGGGAGAGAGCATTTATATGTTGAGATCTGAACTTGAATATAAGCTAAATAATGAAACAGAACCATGAGAGAGAGAGAGAGAGAGAGTTTATATGTTGAGAACTTGGAGGAGAAGCTAAATGTTTATAAAACCGAGATAGTGTATCAAATTTTTTTTTGTGTATTCAAAAAGTTGAGGTCGTGAATTAAAAAAATAAGAAAAGTATGTTAAAAAATACATAAAAATGGATGCTTAATAAGCACAAATGGATTGTGTGGAATAAATAACAGAAAGTGCTTATGGTGCACCAGGTAATTACCACATGAATATACAAGATAAGCTCAAAACTAAAATTAAAATTTTCCATCACATGCAATTATATTCGGTTCTTTAATCTGCCCGGTTTTCTGAAATATGTTCAATTATGTCCTGAAGACATATCTTTTCAATTTAAAACCGTTTTCCCAATCATTCTTTATGGTGTCTTTTCATTTTCTATATATGAAGGAATGTCTCAATGGAAGTTTATTACCTTAAACAATAAACTTGGGTTTTTTTTTGTATCCTAAAGTTGTTTTTGTGGAATCCCTTTTTGTAGTAATAATAGGGGTAACTAAACACTTAAAAGATAGTGTTTATACACGCCTCAAAGTCCTCTGTATTTCCCCATACCGTGTTTTTGCTTACAAAAAGGAGTAGCTAAAACTTTGTCAAATTATTGACTTGAGCTTCAGAATAATACTAACATTTTTTTTTTGTTTTGCAGGATACGAAGCGTCGCTCTTGAACTCATGACCGCCTATCTTCACTTTCGCAATGATTAAGACCATTGCTGGATTGAAGCAACAAATAGCAAACACTATGTTAAAGTCATGTTAGTTGACCTCCTTGTTTCGATTTCTTAGCTAACAAGTGGTGAGCCACTGAGCCTGCTTGCAAAACCTTCGTGACAAAACTTACTTCTTGTTTGTATTTTTGACAATTATTATTCTCTAATTTCAATTTCTTTGAAGTTTTTAACTATGTCTTCAACTCTCAAAGACAAGCTCAGCGCGCTCCTCCAGATCATTCAGAGTTTATCTCTATCATGGTTCAATTAATCGCACAAGTAAAGAATTTTCTCATCCCTCTCCTGCAATAATGTATTAGTAAGGTAATATATCATATAAAACAGTTCAATCGCATAACCTATTTTTTTTATGTCAAATGCTACTTAAAAAATATTCCCAAATTTCATTTCAATCACTCGTACCGTCATTTATTTATGTTTTGGTACTTGGTGGCGTTGCCTGCATTTGGTGTGTTTGAAATTATTTAGGCATGGTTTGACAGTCATGGGATTGGGTCTGTAATTGAGAAATTGGACTCAACCAATTCTAATTCTATTGTTTGGCTAACAGAAAGAATTTGTAAGGAAAAATTACCCTAAACACCATGTTTTGGACATTTTCTTATCAGCATATGGACTAGGCTTTTTTTCTTATTAAGCGGCTCATATTTCACTTTTTGTATGGATCTCTTTTTCAATCTGTACAGATCAGATGCTGAGCATCCAAAATGTCACATGTAAAAGAATGTTAACATAGACAACAGAATAAAAAAGGGTAAGAATTCCTAGTGAGAAAATGACATATAAGACCGCCTCATACGTGTCTCACAAAAACTGTTTTGAAAATCCTTTAAAAATACTGCACACATACATAAATACTATATAGGATACACCCTACATACATAATATACTTTCTGAAATTTGTTTTACAAAACGTTCGCATCCATATCATATAACATGCATTTAGACAATATATACATATATTTAAGGATTTATAGTACGATACCAATATCAATATCCATATAGCAGTGTGGACTCCACTACCTGACTACTCAATAAAAACGTGTATCTGGCCGGATACACGGTCATCCCATTACCTTGATAACTAGGGCATTGACAAAGTATTGGTATACCAAAAGCTACGTACCCTGTAGCCGGGTGTTCCCATATTCTGTGTGATGCATACATAATATTGCACAACCAATCCTGCATCATATTTTTCTTTATTTCATTATTTACAAAATACTCTTGTATATATATGCCAATATATATTTTAGATTTTCCATAACAAAATGTTGGTTATTAATAATCACACAATCTCGATTATTAATTAACCCAATAATTATTAGTCCAATTTCATATTATAGCCAGACATATCAAAATAATATACTTAATTTTGAAAATACAACCTATGTGTCTGAAGCTGCCATTTCACTCACTTAGTATTCAACGCTGAAGATCCAGTCAAACACCGCTCGTGGGTGGCTGCTCGTGCTGGCAGGCACACGGAGCTGTAACAAACATAGACATAGCAGATATTAAAATGTGGTAATGTGGCGATACCAATGCATGGTATGCAAATGCAGATGTTGACCATCGGAGTCACTGAAAATCTATATCGGGAGTGAATCCATCACCATCGACCCAAAATATACAATCCACGTAAAATTACTATTTGATCTCCGACCAGTGTCAAATTACGTTTTAGTCTCCGAGACTTGACAAATTACAAAATAGTTTCCAATGACTGCTTAGATTATCGACTAACCATCCATGAGTCAAAATCCTCAAATTCTATCACGAACTCCTAAAAATTGTGAATTAGTAACTGACTCATCAAGTTACAAGTCAGTCACTATGTTTCAACAAAAATACAAGCTTATACCTCAATTACCCAAAAATTACAAATTTGACCACGACAAAAAATATTTGCAAAAATACCCCAAAATCTGTCCGCGACCAAAATATTTGCAAAAACGTCCAAATTTTGTTCTGCTCGATACCTAGCAAAATCGAACATACATCCCACCTCTAATTGACCCCCTAAGTATGAATCTAACATCATATTTCACAAATAAACTCTCAATCATGCTTAAATCATCAAAACCCGAACTAAACCCTAGTTCATTCAAATGGTCACCAAATCATTTGATTCAAAACTTGAATTGTGTTCATACAAGTTCCCTCTAACCTATTCTAACATCCTCTAACCATAACACATCAGAAATCATCCTAAAAAATGGAACTCTAGAGAAATTCGGCCAAAAATACATTTCATGAATCAATGCATGAAAATGAGTTATTAACCAAGAAAAGATGTTGATCTTACCTTAAAAATGGATTAGGAACGTTGAGGGAGAAATTTGAGAGAGTTTCAGACCGATTGTGAATAATTTGAGTGAGAAATGATGGTGAAAGTCGAGTTTCGGCCGTTTTAAGAGCTGCAGATCAAAACACACAGTTTCGACAATTACAAAGGCAACGTATGTCATACACAATGACAACGTACGTTGTGGTTGTGCACAACGTACGTTGTACCTCACAACGCACGTTGTGAAGCATCCAGTAGCCACATATTTGAAGAAACACAACTCAACGCACGTCGTATCATGGCAACGTACGTCGATCATCCTCGCATCCCAGATAACTTACGTCGTACCTATACAATGTACGTTATGCTGTTTTTTCAGATAACGTATGTCTTCCTCACTCGACAACGTACGTTGTACTTAAGTCAACGCACGTTGTTCGCTCTTAAATCACATACTTGACATTTCACGCTTCCCAACATGCATCGGACCTCCCTCAAGATTCGATAACACATAATCCTTGAAAATACGTCTTATTATCCCCAATATCAAATCGGACTTGGTCAAAAAGCTACAGTATTCCTAACGAAAATGGGCGGAATATTACACTCCTAATTCTCTCTCAATCTCTCCAACCCTCTCTCTCTCCGCTCTCTCTCTTTCCCTCTCTCTCTCTCTCCCCATCCCTTTCTCTCTCCCAATTCTCTCCCTCCTCCTCACTCCCTCTCTCACTCCCTCTAAAAAATATTTAATTATTTAATATTAAATTAATACTAAATAATTAAATATTTATTAAATATTTATTTAAATAATTAATTTTAATTTTGATTATATTCTAATTTTGATTTAATTTTAATTTTAACAGAATTACAATTACATTCCAATTCCAATTCCAATTCCAATTCCAATTCCAATTCTTACCATCCAAACGTACCCTTAGAAAAAAGTTGAATCCTAACTCATTCTATCTCTTGAATTGCGACCAACTCTCTTCCTCTTAGTTTAGGGATTTGGATGACTGTTTCAAATAGTGGCTAGTGGAATACTAACTAAGAGGCTAAATCGCTTCAATGATTCAAACAAGAGGGATTTACTATTATAGTTTTAAGAACGAAGGAACAAATTTGCAAATTAAGACGAACTTTAGGAACTAAACAATTAATTACTTGAATTCCTCTGTTCAAATTCATAGATCTTTCTGATTCAAAAAAAAAATCATAGATCTTTCTGGAAAGTATTTACACACTGTAGTTGATGCGAAAAAGACACATTAGTGACAAACGCACTTACGTCAACTAAAATCAACGATACGTGGAATTATTGGTATGGACAAAAAATGACAAGATGT
>CAODLS011975260.1:0-10570 GCA_948243855.1 Flueggea neowawraea
CCTCTTTAACCCAATCTTAGCATTGAAATTGTGACATTAATTATTAGGAGGGGAATAAACTAATTAGGTACCCGATATGATACATATACCCACTTCTCTTTAATTTTATCCCGTATCTACAATCCTAGATACGAGATATCCGTCTATTTATTTATCTTCTTGATACAAACTTGAAGCACGTCATAAACCTCACTTGTTCTTTAATCAACTTGTAATTTGGAAGAGATTTATATGGTACGGCGTTACATGTGATAGTAATTTAATATGTATGACATTTTTTGAATAAAATATATCAATAATGTTAACTTTCTTATATATTGATGTAAATAACTATCAATAATGTAATTTGGAAAGCATAGACTTGAATTATCAAGATGTGTTGAATATAAGAAGCTCTAATTTTTGGCCTCGAGAAAACTAACAAGTCTGTTTTAATTTGTGGACAGAGGCAATTTTTTTTGGTCGTATTAAAGGTATTTTTGACTATATATTTTTTTGTTTTTTAACATTTGTGCTTTTTATATAGTATAGATATAGATTTAGATAATGGTTTCTCATCTAGTTTCATCCTTATTTATGTTGAATTTGTGAATATTACAAAGAATAATAATGTCTTCGTTCAGTTTGTCATTAAAAGTTTTTATCTGAATTTTCCCTTTTAGTGTTTAGGGCGATACATAATTTTCGCTTGCACGATGTTAGAGGCAAACCACTCTCTTTACATCTCATGTTCAAGTAATAAAATCTTATTCTATTTTTTATTTAACTGTTGATTTCATGCATGTTATGGGCTTGAGAGTTGAGACATGTAGTTCGGGTTTGAAACAGCGAGATTGTAAGTGACTTACACAACTTTCATTTAGAACATTGGATTTTCTCCTACAAAATACATTAGAGATCAATTCTCAAAAAATTCACCCTCTCTTTATTGTAGCCAAATATATTTTTATTCTTAAGGTATTTTGTAAGTATTTTTATTCGTAACACTAACGTCAATATATTTGTTATCTCTATACTATTCAAAATTATATATACTTGTTTATTTATATGTTGTAGTATAAATTCTTTTAATGTAGTAGAACTTATTAGTTCACATAAGAATTAACGTAAACAAAGTTAAAACTTAATTGGTCATGGATTGGGCTATTTCCATTTTAGATTAATATCTTTTATCTCTTTTTAACAATATAGATTGGTTTAAATTAATCAAACGATTATAAAAGTGACAACATATTAAAGAATCACTTTTTGTGCATGTGCAATAAAACCACTTTTTCATATATTGTCATTTTGGTAGTCACCTTTAAAAAGAGGCAAATAACATATGCGTAAAAGAACCGTAGCTTATCCCAAATTGGTCATTGTTACGCCATAAGTTTAGGGCTTACTTGGTTCAACTTTCTGAAAAGTCAATTTTTGGGAAGTCATTTCCCAAGAAGTGACTTTCTGGAAAGTAATATATAAATGAAATTGATTACTATTTTAAATTTCCATGAAGTGTAATTTATTTTGTTTGGTAAAAAACTACACTTTTCAGGAAGTTAGTTGAAAAAAGTTAATAATACTCTTATTATTATTAGATTTAAATTAATCATACAAGAAAAGCTAATGAAAAAATATTTATTTATATAACATAAATATATCTCTCATGAGAAATAAAATTATAGTTAATAGTTCATACAATTTTATAATGAAGATTAATTTTTAAAATTTGACAAAAAATAATTTGTTTAATTAAATAGAAATATTTTTTTATATAATATATTTTTAAAATCTTAAAAATATAAATATTTTTTTGTAACTTCTATAAAAATTAATTTATATAAAATAATCAAAAATTTATTTATAAAATAATTTATAAATTTTAGAAACAAATAAAAATTTGTAAGAAATGTGCCAATAATGGTGGAGATGTTTTTGTATCAACAAATATATGAAGAAATAAAAATATCATAATCACATAGGACAATGATTGATTTTGTTGGGACACATTTGCCGAGTCTAAACTCTAAACTTCCCAATTCGTATGCTATTATTTATACATAAAAGGAAAAAGTAAATTATAAACCTTAACATATTTTTATTTAAAAGCGTCAGCACAAAAAAAAATCACAAAATATTTAAGTTTTTTTCAACTTGATGCTTCATTAGAAGCTATATATAGACAAATGCTTATTCTTTTAGTAGGAAAAAAAATGTTTTAGTAAATGACGAAGAAATATAATCTTGCCTAATAATTAGCTATTAATGAATATGAAGATATAATAACAATCATATTATTCATTTGCATTAAATCTTTAAGCAAACCCGTAATTGATCTATATATGATAAAACCATAGGTTATGAATTGTTACCTAATAATGATTTGATGATGCATATTATGTCTAATCAATTACTTAATATTAATTAGTTGAACATGTGCATGATTAATAGTCAAATGAAAGATACCAAAGTCAAAGGGAGATTGCATATACAAGGATATTGCAGCAGGGAGAGTATTATATGGCTTCTAAAGGTTCTCAAGCATTGTGTATATACATAAGCTTCTAATGTTCTAATCTATTTTTTAAATTTTAGTATTCCTCTTGATTCTCAACTTCTCATGTTTCCATGTGACTATAGTATTTGAATATACTTGCACTTCTCAATTAACAAAATCAAATAAAAGAAGATCGTGGAGAACCTTTTGTAGCTGCAAATTAATGCAATTGAGTATTGTGCCTTTCACATAAAAATATGCTTAAAAGATTCAACATATAGAAGCCTGAAGGTAATCTTATGAGGCCCTACTTAATCGTTGTTTGGGTATCATTTCTTTGTTCTTTCAAATCTTGGTGAACAACCTTATTCATCTATATAGAATTCCTCATGTATATAATCCATCGTAATAATTAGTTTATCGTTGACCATGGAAAAAGACAAATCACTTGCGAAGGAACATTATTTCCACTCTTCATGAAGAGCAATAATGAGCAAAATAATTTTTAATAAAATTTTAACTTGTTGATGTCTAATGGACGGCTACTCTAATAATTAGACGAAGCTTTTAAGTTTGTTCGATATACATGCACAAAGTTAGACCCCAAAAAAAATTAAAAAAGAAGTTGAATCTTGATCATGATCACTACTTTATTACGTAAAATATAAATTAGTTTTTTGACGATCATAAATGAAAATTTTCATTAATTTGGTTTTAAAAAGGAGGGTTAAAGAATTATTGCTATTGATAAATAGAAGCTGATCGTTCCATTGCAATATTTTTCTATTAATAGAATAATATTGTAATAATTCACTGTTCAATTACTCCAACCATTCCAAACACGTTTAGCTTTGAATTTTGACTTGTAAAATGTCTTGGTTGTTAAAATTAAATTAAGTCAATATATCTCACCATGTTTGAGTTTCTCAAAAGCTATTTAAAAGAAAAAGAACTTAATGAAAGTAGTACGTAGTTTTCAAATTTATTTGTGACAATCTCTCAAAAAAGGAAATTATTAGTGATAACATTAATAATTCTAAAGGAAAAAAAAAAAAGAGAAAAGAACACAATTGCTGTCATTATTGGAAGATTATACATGATAGTAGGTAGGGTTTGGCGATGTAAGAAATGTGGTGATGTAAAGCTTCACTGAAGCTCATCATTGAAACCATCAAAGTGAGGAATACGAGTGATTATTGGTATCTACATACTACGTTGTTTCGATTAGAGAGCCTACCAGCCTGCTTCCTTGTTATAGCCCACCAAGCACACAATTGTTTTTTTCTTAAGTCCTAGCAAAACAACTATAATCATATATGTGCGAAGCAAATTGGCAAATATCCGTGTGTTTGTGTTAGAATATTACTCGTCATGGACAATATTTCTTTCCCCTCAAAATGAGCTCACGATCTATTTTTCTTTCCTTTTTTTATACATTAATTTCCATTAAATTGAATCTTCATTTCTTAATATTAGAGGCAATTTCAATACCAATATATTATACTTTGATGGAAATAATTTGAAAAATGTGTAAACTAAAAAAGAGAATGAAGAACCTCTAGAAAAAAAAAAAAAGAAAATGAAGAAAATAATGTAAAGAGAAAAGTATAAAATTGAGAAGAAAAGGACTTAAAATTGACCCCATTTTGATCTCATATTAATTATGAATATGATTCACGATTGGAGTAAGCCATCCAAAGCTGGTTGATCTGATCAAGCTGCTTGATTTGATTTGTAACCCGAAGAGAATGTTAAAATCACACATCCCTATGACTTCACACATGATTACCATTTTAGGGTTGGTTTTGTTTCTTCTTCCAAAGAAATAACGTCTTGGAGAATCCAAATAGTTTTGGAATCCTAATTTCTGTGTTCCTCCCCAAGTTCACACCAAACCCTTATCCTCCACTCTTCTCAATTTGACATAGAAAACAGTAGACTTATCAAACCAAAGTTACATGCACGTGCAGAACTCTTTTTTTCATTAACAATTACTGATACATTATAGTTATTAATTTTTTATTTTTAATTATAAAGTTGATTTTGTTTCGATTTAAGTGTTTACTCACATTTTATGGTTTGTATTGATCTATTTTTTCTTTCTTTACTTTGAAAAACTGACTTAATAAGATTTTATATTATAAAAATTTAAATTTATGATATTATCAAATTTTTTTATCTTTAAAAGCGTTAATTTTCACTTAAACTATCTATTCGATTTCTCATCTCATGTTTGACAAACATTTTGGTCTCAATCGATTGAATGCCATAGCCATCCATGCATCTTTCAAAGTCGTCTCTTAAAGATGCAATATGAAGGATGAAGATACATGTAAGATAGTACTTGTAGTGGTCCAAGGAGGGGTGGTTTTTGTGCAAGAAACAAGGTGTATTGATGGTGTGGTAACAAATTCCAATAAGGAACGTGAGCCCATTTGTGTGTAAATCACCAACTCCACGTGGCACGTTGTGCCTATCCTCGTCACCATTTCCTTCCGTGGACATTGAAGTTGATTATGTGGTTGGTGTTTTTAAATGCCAGTGTGACTCGTAATTAGAGCTGATAATTTTAGACACGATTTATTTAAATAACACGACTCAATATAACTTTAAACGAGTTTGGATTTGTCATAAATAGGCTTGAGTCATAAATATGTTGAACCCGTTTATGACCCGTTTAACATAATCCGGTTAAACAAGTTAACTCGCTTACGACACGACCTGCTTACAAATTTTTTTTATAAAATATTTAATTTATTATTCTTATTATATGTATTGATATATGTATATATATGATATATGTATATATATGTTGTATTATACATGTGCAAAGAAAGAAGATATGAAAATTATTTTAAAAAATAGTTATGCTTATGAAAAATGAAATTTATTAAAAAAGATTGTTTAATATTTGCTGTTGACAATTATAAGAGTGTTTAATATTTTATGTTCAGAATTATAATTTTTGAATGGCCTTTGTAATTTTAGTTATTTTGTATTTTATTTATCTTTATTTAAAATATTATTGTGTTGGTGGATATTATAAGCCTATATTTATTATTTTAGTTGAAATTATTTTAGTATTAATTTTGTACTGTTTGTCTATTATAAATAAGTTAAACATGTTAAATAAGTTTTATCATGTTAAACAGGTTAAACGTGTTAAACGAGTTAACCCTTGACACGTTACCTGTTAACAATAAACGGGTCGTGTCATATTAATCTGTTAAATATTCGTGTCATGTTCGAGTTGACGTTAAACTGGTTCGAGTCGTAAACGGGTCAACCCGTTTAAAATTTAGGTCATAAACGAGTTGACCCGTTTAGACATGACAAAATCCGAATTGCCACCTCTACTTGTAATTAGAAGTGTCAATTCTTATTATCGTATTGTAATTGTATCATACTATTTACATATCACACATTATTATATAAGACATAAATATTATAAAAATTAAATTCGTGTTATTCGTATCGTATCGTAATCATACATTCTCAAATTGTGTTATCGTGTCAGAAAGACCCATATTTGTAATCCAAACTTGAAGATCTTTGATTTCTAAGTCACGACAAGACAATGTAAATAGTAGCTGTCCAAAACATCAATTTCGAAGATTTAATCCACTTGCATGGGCCATATTTGAGAGTCAACGAGGAAGAATTTTGTTTGGCAGCTTACTGTTTTAAGGAATATCTTGATCGATTTTTCAACATATCATTATTCGTAAATATCTTTTTATTCTACATATTTTTATTAACATCAATGTAATCATTAGAAAATAAAATAAAACAAAACCTTAAAAGTTATAATTTCAAAATTGTGAATTTTGTAAAAGATGGATATTAATTTATACAACAAAATGAATATGATTTATTGCCAAATTAACAGGTAGAAGTTCTTCTTTGTATGGAGTTTTCTCAGTGAAATTAAGCTAAAATTCAATATAGTATTGGAGTTTATCTTATTTTGATGTACGTAAGCCATATTCAGTTTGATAATTTTTGTTCAATATATTTATCAAATGTAGATGAAATGAATCATGCAAACATTCAGGTAGTGATTGACTATCTCTAGATTTCAGAGTGAATTGACCATGTTGATTAACAAAAGTTGGTCCTGTATTTAGCATAATGCTATATATGTATGCAAATTTGGCAAGGAGAACTTTTTTCACATAATGCTATGTATGCATGAAAATTAAATGCAATAATAGAAGTTAACCATCACAATCACTAATACTTGTGGGTGGTACGAATTTTTTCCTCTTTAATTTATATCTTGATGTTAGAGGTCTTTTCCATAAGTTTTGATATGAAGGAATATTGTATCAATAAGTTTTATTCCTCACATTTCTTCAGAATCAACTTAATTATTGAAGGAATATGATGTCAGTAAAAAGTAGAGTCAATCTAGCTGAATTGACTCTTTATTAAAGTAATTTTTATTTAAGAAAATCAAAACTTTTGAATCCATCGAGTGATACAATCAAATTAGTTAATCTTCATTTATAAAACTAGACATTAATTATAAAGTGTTTTTGAAAAATATTTATCAATTAAATTGTATCCATTTTATGAATTTTTTAAGTGAAAATTTTTGAGTCTCACTTACAAAATAGCGAGCCATTTATTGTTCATCTATATATATATATATATATCAAAAGGCAACATTTATTTTTGATTCTTTTTAATAAGGGTAAACTAATTCACTTCATTTTTTTAACAAGACTGATCCAATATCTGGAGGTTTCATGCTGATCAAACAAATGATAATGCGTTGGAAGCATTTGATTGTATTTTTTTCAGAATAAGCATATATTCTTAGCAAATGGTTGGATCAGTGGAACCTGTAGCCTCCTGTTTCTCCAATTTCGAAGGCAACCCATCTATCTTACTCTTCATATTGGGACTTGAAGAATGTTGCATCTCACAATTACCGATTCTGCTCCTTTCTTTTTTTTTTTAGCAACTTTCATACAATGGATTCGCAGGTTTCTAGGGGCTTTATCTCTCGTTGGTTGGCTTCCAACATCTCATCTCCGCTTACCTTTTTTTTTTATGTCATTTTAGTTGCTTCATTTAACTGAATTCTCGATTTTTAGTGTTAAAAATGATTATAATATTAATAAATTATAAATTTATTGGCTTGGCTGTCTGTTATTTTCAACATATGTAACATAATTCTCTTCGCTATTATCATATTTAATTCAATGAGTTTTTATTTTAAATTTTTATTGTACCATTTGGAAGGACGCTTTGTGACTTGAATTAATATTTGAAATAGCTTTATATATAACTTTTTTTTAAAAAAATAGAGGAATTAAAACATTAATAATTTTTCATCTTTTAATTATTTTTTTTCTCTAATATTCAAACTGTTGACCATTGATAAATAAAATTTTAATCAAATTTCTTAATTTTGAATTAATTTTCAAGGGTTTAGTTCTAATGATTGAAGTTCGGTGAATGTTTGTAATATTAGTGCTAGGAGAGAATAAGAGGCAGGGTTCATGTGCTAATAATTATGCAGCCAGCATGACTTTGTCAAAACCATCTCTCAAGTACAAAATTTCAACTTGAAATGCAATTCCAATTGCATAAATATGCAAGCGGAGGTGGAAACAAGCATGCTTGCCAATCCCTGGCAAGTGGCAAATGGAGCAAGTCTGTTTCCAAGTTTTAATGTTCTGCATATCTTCTAATCACTTTCAACAACATTGTTGTCTTTTAATTTTTTTAGATATTGATTGTGTCAACTTCTGAGTAAACTTGCATTGAAGACAGGAACATTAAGCATGACACAGATGCAAGGATCATAATTGCTCTTTTGATATACCCACACACTTCCTTCTTGCAATTGAACACAACATGATTCTGGATTTTGCTCATAGTCCTGCAAAATTTGTCTTTTTAGTCACATAGATCTCAAGAAAAGGAAAAGTCAATTAAGTTTGGAACCAATAAGTCAACCATCTAAGTTCATAGTGATCAAGTTGTGGATGTGTTTAGTGGTTGCTTCATGACAAATCCACCAATAGAACAACAAAAGTTGCAGATAGTTTTGGCACTCAAAACTTGAAGGCATTATAATTTGCTATTTCATGCTCAACATTTGACTCTTACGTCCCAATTAGTCTATTATTTAGTGCTACCTCATTTTCACAATAAGTGCTTTTTCAGAAAGATTATTTTTTATAAAAATAAGTAACATTTGACAAAATCAAGAAGGTTTTGAGCATAGTTTTCTAAATATACCTTTATAGTTAGTGGCTTACAATATATAATTTATATTTTCAATGAATCAATAATAGGGATAATATAATAAATTAGTGTCATAGTTAATGTACTCTAATCATTTTCTTAATATGTGTAATACAACCTTAAAAAACACTTATTTTGAGAAAGAGGGATTATTATAAACTCTTACGGCGAACAAAAAACTCTCCATATTCAGACTCTAACTAGATACCTCTATTTAAAAGTGGAAGTTGATCGAACTTATACCACTCCAACATAAATATTGTTACCCTGTACCACTCCAACATAAAGATTGTTAAATAAAATAAAAAAAGTGTTGACTCCTTCGTGAGTTAAATTTTAATGTCCCTCTCAAAGTTGCTCTCAGTGAATTCAATGAACGTCCTGTACCTCTTATTTTGTGCATCCGGAACACATGGTATGGACCCATGAATCATTTATGCACAAAGAGGTTAGAAGCAGAGCAGAAATTGAATCCAAGTCAAAGAACTTGGACCACACTCCATTTTTCCAATTTTCTAGGGATCTTCCGGGAAAATTTATAGTTTAGAAGAAGACCATAATGTGAACTGAAACACTAAAACTTTGTCGCTGATAAGAAATATTTAACATTTCCACTCTTTACAGAGCAAATCAAATAAAACTAGGAACATCTTATATGTTGTAAAACACAACAGATAAATGACACAATTTTTTCCTAAATTTCGAACAATCATCAACAAAGTGTTGGTTCAAAAGTTAACATTTTGGATACGAACGAGATTTATAAACACTAAATAAAAAGAAAAAAACTATTAATCTTCTAATTTGATGTTGTCAGGAAAAGAAATTATGGACATTGATGAATCTAATTTTATGCAATGATCACTGAAACAGAGTTGATTACTAGTTGGTTATGTTAAATAAGGACAAATTTCCGAAAAGAGGTTCTGAGCATGTGCTTCCATTTAGATAATTTTGCAGAGTACATGTGGCTGACTTGGAGATCATAATTGATCAGTCTATGCCTGAATTGAAAGAACAAACTTAAGAGTAAGACCAGAGAAACACCTATTTTATAAAAGGTTCAGGATATATGTTTTGAAGGTCTACCTTTACATGATACTAACAATAAATTACTCATAACTTTAAGTTTATGCATTAATATATGAAGCTACTATGCCATAAACAAAAGGTGGCCACAAACTTATCATTTGAGAAATACCCTCAAAAGAATTTTTTTTTTTCCAATCCAAGTCACATGCTACTCTTATGGCCTTGACCCTCCCCTATTTAACCCCCTCCATCCCATCTTTCTCTTCACACTCACATCACACAACAAACAAATTCCGTTTCATTCTATTCTCTCTCACTCATATCTTCTTTGTCCTTTCTCTCTTTTCATATACATCAACCCTGTTTCTTCATTTGGAAAGCATCAACTTCATCATTTCTTTCCCTATTTGATACCTTAATTTGACATTCGTTAGCGAATTCGCCAGTAACTTGTCTCTGTCTCACTTTCTAGTCCTTTTTGTAGCTTTTTTTGAACCAAACATTCTTCTATAATGTATAACACTTTTCTTAATCTTCCGACTATGTTTCAAAACTTCAGTCAAGAAGACAACTTTTCTCGCCGGTGCATTTGGGTTAATGGACCTGTCATAGTTGGTGCTGGTCCTTCAGGTCTAGCCGTTGGTGCTGGCCTAAAAAAACAAGGTGTGCCTTTCATTATTCTTGAAAGAGCAAACTGCATTGCCTCTCTATGGCAAAACAGGACCTATGATCGCCTTAAACTTCACCTTCCTAAACAGTTCTGTCAACTACCCTATTGTCCGTTCCCGGAGGACTTCC
>CAODLS011976043.1:0-11148 GCA_948243855.1 Flueggea neowawraea
GCTATACGGAGTTCATGATTCAAAATCTAAAGACCTAGCATGTAAACCTGCATCTCCAATTTTTCTGATAGCAAGGTTCAAAGTATCAGCAACATAGACATTCCCTTTATCATCCATGGTTACACCTTTGGGATGATTAAATCGAGCTTCATTTGGCTTTCCATCAACATGTCCTGTATAACCCTGAAATGACCCAGCCACCAATCTCGCCCTACTATCTGGAATAAGAAAGAAAAAATGGAAAATGCACCTAAAGTCCTATCTAAATATCAAAACCAAATTACCATCTCAATCAAGTATTATAGTGATATGATTATTTTTCCATTCAAAAGATATCATTGTTGCCAACAAACGTATAATTTTGCACTCTCTTTTTCTGTTGAGGAAGCCAAGGAAATTATTAGAATATGAAGGCCTCATTCAGCCCAAATGGTTAAACCATGCTATATTCGAAAAAAGATCAAACTGCGTTTCAATGACCTAGATAATTGAAAGGAAATTAACTTCAAATTAACAGTTCTCAATTTTTTTTAACAACCAAAACACACATTAAATTCAAAGGAATAAAAATAACATAAAAGAAGAAACCATAAAGAAATAGGACTTACATTGAGACAGTGGTGGAGTAATTTTAACAACATTGCTATTAACCTCGTCAACAGCAAACAATTCACCATCCTCAGACACACGTATTTTATAAGGAACTACTCCAATGTCGTTCCCTTCAACCACAGTCTCGACCAAGTAACCATCCTCAAATTGAAGAACCTCCGCGTCTGTATAGAACGAACAGGCATAAGGCAATTCATCACACAGAAAATTAAAAACAGAAAACAAATTAAAATTATAAACACCGAATAATAGATTGACTAGAGAGAACCTGCTTGAGTCATTTTGGACGTCGTCTTCGCAGTCCATTTCAAAATAGAAGACAGATGCTTAGTCAATGGACCTGCATAACCAAACATATTTCACCCAGAAACCAGGCAGACCCATAAACAAGTAGATCAGCACAAAAATAATAACTCAATTTCTTAGCAATTTAAGACACAAAATTACTGGTTTATCTAACGAAAATATAAGAATGAAACACGCTTTCAACCAGCTCAAATACAAAACTACCCAATCAAAACTCGGAGAACTAACAATTTAATTGACCAAAACTAGTGATCGAGTAGATAATATATAAATATAGAGAAAAACCTGCTGGAGCAGCATCAGCTCGAAAAACAACGAACACTATGAGTAAAATAGTGAAATAAGGAAAGGGTTTTCTCATTGCACTCTTAAAACCAGGAAACCCCAGTGAGTGATTGAAAGATCTTTCCTCACAGACCCTGCCATAAAAATAGCATTATTTAAGCGAATTCACATAATACTAAAAATGGCAAACCAAGAAAGCTCATTAGAAGCTTAAATCATGAGTACCTTGAGGAGATGAAGAGTGAGGAAGAGATGTGAGTGGCTGTTGCAGTGAAGGAAGTGAAGTGTTGAGTGGAGGAGTGTAATTGGCGGCTGAGATTTTTGGGGTTTTTTTTGGAATGATTTGATTCTGGGAAGTAGAACTTTGTTGCTCTTCTAAATTTCTAAACTTTCCAAAAATTCTAACTTTATCAAAAACAAAAGGGCTTCCTGGAAATTTATTTGCTCATATTTGCCTTGCGTGTTTATTATTTGGTTTCTCTACCGCCCGATCAATCTTTTTCTTCTTTAATTACACAATCACAGATTCATAATTTTTTCTTTTTTTTTTAAATAAAAATTTAAAAGATATATTTCATTGAAAAAAATATTTTTTATTTTTATTTTTTAAAAGTTAAAAGTTTAGTTTATAAAAATTCTTGTTTTTTATAGAGAATAAGTAAAAGTTTCGAATAATTTCTTTAGTTTTTTATTTTCTAAATCTACAAAATTTTTAAAAAATTTTCTAGACTGTACAGACTCTTAAGTGTTTTTTTTTTGTTTGACAATTTGCAGTTTCTACACTTCTTTTTTAGTAAGCATTTTTTACACTTCATTTAGATAATTTTGCATTCACCAGAGAAAAAGAAAAAGAACAAAAAAATATTTTAAATTTTGAATAAATATCTTTTTGAGTATGTTTTTAAAGTGGGTGCCTAGGTGAAATTGAAAAATTAAAATTATAGAAGACTACAATAACACAAAAGGACAAAAATAATATTATTATATGGATAAATTTTTAACAGGAGCATATCTAGAATTTTGTGAAAGTGAGATCCTATTAATATTTATTTTTTTGGTCTATGAAAGATAATTATTTTAATTAAAAAGTCACCAACTAAAAGCTATTTACATTTGGTGTCAAATTTTGACATCTGGCTGCCTAGAATAATAACTTATGTCCTCAACTTTCTTATGCGTTACACTTCCACGTGACACCGCTTTGCTAACCTCCTTCACATCTGTCTATTCCTTCTTATGCGTTACATAGCCACACGATGCCGCTTTCCACCCTTGAGTTTGCATCCCTACATCGATTTTGTTTAATTCTTTATTGAATTGATTTGTTGTTTAATTTTGTAATGGTGATTTTGCCGCAATTTGAAGGAATAGTTTGTTTGGAACGGATTTTTTTTTTCAATGGCTTGATCCCTCCAACTGCACATGCGATCAGTTTTGGGTGAGGTCCGAATTGCAGGCAGGGACGAAACCAAAATTCTGATAAATGGGGTGTTAATTCTACTTAGTCATAACCTAACTCGCCCATGTGTACAATGTCAAAAAAAAATAACCGCTACAAAACCAAAAACATACTACACTCTATTTTTTTAATCTATTCAACGATTCAAAATTCAAATACTACTTATAATTAAATTACAATTTAACAATACTATACAGTACACTAATTTTTTCTTAATTTATTCAACCATCTTTAAGTCTCTAACTAACCCTAATTAAAGCGAAAATTTGTCAAAAAAAAGAGGAAAATGACTTACCAGAACCGTGACGCTTTATGAGTGAAGGAAGCAAAGTGGCGACGAACGGCTGTGGAGGAAGGAGTGACAGTGGTGGCGGAACAATGTTGATCTAGGAGAGAGGAGAAACTGCGAGAGAGAGAATGAAAAGAGGAGAAACAGAGAGAGTGGAGAGGAGAAAGAACGATATGCTTTGCTTGGATTTAATGGACCAGTGCAAAATACATTATTGTTGCCCTGTTCTGTTATATATATATATATATATATTAAATGTGTGCCGTTTCGTCCCATACTTATTATTTTTTTAACTCGTAAGTAAAACGATGTAATTTCGCCCTAGTGTTAAAATTGTTTTTAAAAAAAGGCAGGACAATTTCCCTGTCCTGCCCTTACCGCCTCCATCGATGAACCCAGTAGGTGCTGGGTTCATCTGCTCAAATGGAACGAAGCCTCGTCGGAGTGGGGCCATAGGAGCCCCCCTCCGGCAGAAAGCTTGTCCTTTAATAGCTCAGTCCCTGATTGCATATATTGTCGCTTATTTTAGGGAACAATTTGGATTTTCATCTCATATTTAAAAAAACTAGATTTTTATCTCATATTTAAAAAGAAAAAAATCACATGTTTATCCAATTTTTGAATTTCAAATTCAGAGATTAATCAACTTTCTGAGACATCTCCAGAGCTTAATCCACGTTTCAGTTATTTAAAATCTTCAACTTGAAAAAAAAAATGATGCTTTATCCATCTTCATCTCTGCATCTATTTGCATTTTTACTCTATAAATAAATTCCCTGCTCTCATAACATTTACACTTGCTACACACTAGGCAAGTTTTCTTCTCAATTTTTGTGCTCCTATTTTACTAATAGAAAATGTCTTTGTTTGTTTGATTCTCACTAACATTTCACATTTTTTCAGCTGACCAATTGCAAACACAATTTCTAATTCAGTACATTCTTCAGTGGTATCCTTCTAATTCCACCGTTCACAATCTTATTGAGCATTTCATATTTGACTTATATCATTTTTTCCCTAATTTTCAGTTCTGTAAATTTGATTTTTTTTTTGAAGTAGCAAAACTTTGACTTGCACTTTATGGGACCAATTTGCTACCCAACTCACCGAGTTCACAAGCGCAAATATTTTACTAGTTGTCATGGTCCAACGATTAGTTAAAATAAAAGTTTATGATGGTATAACTTTTTTAATTAGTTAACTTCTAATAGCTCTATTATATTAGTCTTTTTTGGTTAACATGCGTGAATGACAACATTATTATTAGTAGGCAAAACGTATGTCTCCAATGCGATGCATTCTTCAAGATTGTATTCCAGTCCTCCAATTCAGAAGAGGTCTGTGCTTTTTCTCTCCTCTGTAATCATTAATTAGTTTGCATAAAATTTGTATATGTATGGCTGAACTATTTAATTTTCATGAAGTATTGACAGTGGTAGTGAAGGCTCCTTACATTTGAGTTATTTGTCGACTACTAGTAAAAATTCTGTTTTCGATGACTTTTTGTGCACTGAGCAAAAAACATTAAATGATATTCGCGAAAGCAAGAAGGTAACTAGATTCATTTCATATTTAAATATGGTGGTTATCTTAATATTAATTTCAGATAAGAATTAAGTTAACATTCGTATGAAATAGGTGTGCTCT
This sequence comes from Flueggea neowawraea, assembly GCA_948243855.1. Lineage (NCBI taxonomy): Eukaryota > Viridiplantae > Streptophyta > Magnoliopsida > Malpighiales > Phyllanthaceae > Flueggea > Flueggea neowawraea. The sequence goes on from CAODLS011976043.1 coordinate 4,599, forward strand.
TATGTTGTCATTGCAATGGTATTGCGCATCGAGACAGAACGCAATTGGTTTTATAGTGGATGTAACAAATGCAAGAAGAAGGTCCACGCTGAAGGAAACAGATTTTATTGCATTAAGTGCAAAGAGGCCACCAAATTCGTCGATCCATGGTATGTTATAGATGTTCAATTTATGACCTTCAATATTTAGACTATTCTTTATCTCAACACTGATTGTTAGAGGATTGTAGTATTTTTTTCTCCGATATTGTTCATAACTAAACAGTCATGTATGGTAACATTTTCCAGTTGTTATATTTCATTACTAATTAAATACTTTTATGTAGTTTCAAAGTCCAAATTCATATAATGGACGACACTTCCAATGCATCGTTCATTCTGTTTGACTGTAATTCTTACCAAGTGATTGGTAAGACTACTGCATAACTTAGAGAAGATGTTGCCCAGGTAAAACTAGTAATCATATTTGTTGTTGGAGAATTTTCGGCCGATCCCTTAGTTGAGTTTGGAGAGCATAAGCGAGTTGAAGTTGTTGGTCCCAAGAATGGCACTCCAAGAGGAGGTGAATTAGAGTTTTAGAGATTTAAAAACTTAGTAGAAAAACTTTTGCACACTAAAGGAAAATAATAAAGTTCAATGCGAAAGCTAAGCAAAAAATACCAATTCACAAACAGTATAAATGCAAGGAAAAGTAAATGAGTTAAGGGAAGAAAGAACATATCTGATTTATAGGGGTTCGATCCTCCTTGACCTACGTTCTCTCCTCTAGATACCCTAGAAAATTTCAATCCACTATCTCTTCACTTTTGGGTAGAGGGAAACTGTTTAAACCACTTATTTTTGTGGGCTCAACAAGAAAATCGTTATACCTTATTTTTACGGGCTCAACAATGAAACCGACACCCTTTACTTTTGTAGGCTCAACAGGGAAACCGAACCTCTAGTTTTTGCAGGCTCAACTAAAAAATATAAACTCTAATTTTCTAAGGCTCACTAGTAACCACTCTTGTTTTTCGAAGGTGCACCAAGAAAACCTATCTACCCCAAGCAAATAACATTGTTTGTTACAAAATCAACCCAATATATAACAATATCAAGTTCACATAAACCCAGAAATATGATAGTAAGTAAATAACTCAAAATGAGTTAGAAAGGCAGAAATGAGAGAAAAAGTAAATAGCAAGTCTTAACAAAGGTCTCTCTTATTTCTCTTCTAAACTGGGACGTCTATTTTTAGCTGAAAGAGGATTTCAATCTTGGCTTGGTGAAGTTGTGAGAGTTGAGAAGAGTAAACAATAAAAACCAAGATTTAGAGTGGTCCGACCAACCTTGTTTACATCCACTACCTAAGTCTCACTTAGGCTTTTTCACTATTTTGGATGATTGATTATAGCTCAATCCAACAAGGTCAATTACAAAGATGAGGTTGATTCTCCAAGGCTCACACCTCCGAAGCCACCTTCACTTTCTAGCTAAGTGAGAACTCTTACAATTCTTGATTCCGGTTCAAGAATAAACCAAGCCTAGGATCTACCATTGATCTCAACCTCACAAACTCTCTATTTGTAACATGTAATTCACTCACTAACCAGATTTAGAGCAATTGATATAAGTAGAAAGAATGACAAATAGGCACAAATACATTTGTATCACAATAGATAACTTGATGCTATGAAAGTGATAGAAAATATGTTTGGAAGTAGTGTCTCTTGTTTTCTGCCACGTTCTAGAATGTATTTATGCTTCCTCAAAGATTTCTAGTTGTTGTGCATTGATTTGTAGCCGTTGGAGTGTGAAATCAATCTTCATTTTCTTTCTTTTTCAGTGCTCACTCCAGTGACAATAAGATTCACTCGAGTAACTCCAATGTTGTCTTCCAATGTTGCTCATTTGCCTTGACTTACGCGAGTGAGCATTTTCTCTACTCGAGTAATCAAATAATTTTGATCGTTGCACGCTGATTTTCTTCCATATTTGACTTGATTGCTTCAGACCTCGTTTATCATAAAGCCCGCTTACTCAAGTAACAATTCCTCACTCGAGTAACTTGAAAATCAATGTTTCTTCTGGTTTCAGCACTCATTCGAGTGACTTTTTTTCTCACTGGAGTAACTCTCATTTTCAGCATTCGCATACTCAAGTAATTTTTATCTTACTTGAGTGACTTCAACAATAAATGGCTTTTTGGAACTCAAACATACTCGTGTAACTATGTTACCCACTCAAGTAGCCCTTGTCTTGAACCCAATCACCTTGAATTTTTGCATTGTTTTGATCATATCTTCTTACCAAGTTTTATTCATCACAAAACGCAAGAGGAACCAAATGTGAACCTCCCTTGGTTCAACAATAGCCACTCTTTAAAAAATAGCCATTAGATGCCTTAAAGTAACCATTGTGAGAGAATAAAAAATTTTGTCTTTAAATGATGTCATATCCTTCTATGTGCATAGCCACCATCTACATGCGTAGTTCTTCATTCCATATGAGTTTTGTGTGTGTTAATAATATATCTACATGCATTGTCATAACTCCAGTAATCACTACTTTGAATAGGTTGGCATCTACGTGCCTTATACCCATTCTGTTGGAGCGTGTTTTTGGTCTACTTGGTTGTGTTAAGAGTTAAGAGAAGAAAAATAAACACAAACGATTTAGAATGGTTTGGTCAAATGTGCCTACGTCCACTACCTAAGTTCCTCACTTAGGATTTTCCCAATCCACTATATCGATGATTGATTCTGGCTCAATCCAACAAAGCCTTACAAAGGTTGGTTGCGACTCACACCTCCAAAGCCTACACAATGTTGATTCCCGGCTCACACCTCGAAAGCCTACAACAAAGTTGATTCTTGGCTCACTCCTCTAAAGCCTAACTACAAGGTTGATTTCTCTTTAGACTCACACATCTGAAACCTTTACAAAGTTGTTTTTAAGGCTAACAACAAACCTGACCCATACTCACAGTGTTTAGAACTCACTGGTAATATTGGTGGGATTTTAAGATAAGAGATGAAGCAAAATACCCACAAACTAGGCTAATTTGAGTACCAAATGAAGAATAGTTGTAGGAAGGATTTAGGTGCTTATTTATGTCCTTTAAACCTCTATTTATAGTGTTTGAGACACTCTTGAAGTTGATTTAGCCGTTGGAATAATTTAGATACCTGCTGGAAATCAATCATGAAGCATTTTTTATGTTGACAACTTCTACTAGTCAATTACCCAAGTCACCGGTCGACTACCAGCTTCAGATTCACTTCTTTGTTCTTCATGAGTCGACTCCCCAACTTCACTGGTCGACTACCCAAGTCATATATCCGTTAAATGACCATTGTAAATCACCTGATGTCATTTCGGGTCAATTTGATCAATCATGATCTTCGCTAATCGACTTATGGTTTTCACCAGTCGACTTATAGTCTCACCAGTAGACTACCAATCACTTTTCTAGCTTTTGTTTGTCTGCCAATCGACTCGCTAAGGGCACTAGTCGACTACTCAAGATCTAGAACACCTTCAAATGATTTCTTCATGCATTAATCGACTTTTAGACATCATGACCTTGATCTTGTTCATCTCTAATGTTTTGCTCATCATCAAAATCAATTAAGGACTTGTAAAATAGTCCAACACATTCTACGTGCATAGGCCATCGAGCTACATGCTTTGGACCATGTTCTGCGTGCATTGCTCTAATTTTTAGAATATGCAGTTTTCACCCAGACATTGTGCTACTTGCATTACTCCTTCATTTACGAGCGTTGTTGGATCTTCAAGATTGCATCTTTGATTCTTCATGTGACTGTGTCAGAGAATATTCAAATTTAAATCCCGAGGAGAATCTTGGCTTTGTCCTCTTCTGAAGTTTGTCTACATGTGTAGCATCCTCATATACGTACATAGTGCCTTTGGATCAAAAGATCGTGCATGCCTTCTTGCACCCTTCTATGTGTTTGACATCTCAAACACTTGAAGTCTTTTGAATGCTTACTCAATTACGTGTGTAGCACTTCTGCGAGCGTAGAGAAATTCTGATGTTTACTGTTCTTCTGGAATAACTCTTGTACGTGCGTTGAGCTTTTGTTATGTGCGTAATGGTTAGTCTTGCATGCATCAACGTGCTTAGATTGCTCTTTAAGTGCTTTGTGGCTAGATATCACTAGGTCTGCTACTTTGCACCTCTTTCATAGATGTTTTATATTCATCATTATCAAAACCAAAGTTAACAAAAGTAAGAGAGAAAACAACGTCAAGATTTATAGTGGTTCGACCAACCTTGCCTACTACTACCTAAGTATCACCGTTTAGGATTTCCACTATAACGATGATTCATTTCAACTCAATCCAACAAAGCCAATACAACAAGGTTGATTGCGATTCAACACCTCTAAGGCCTACAATATTGTTTTCTTAGGTTCACAAAAAACATTTCCTACACTTAAAGTGTATACAAAAGAATTACAAATATTGAAGCATTATGCTAGAGTTTGGTGTATGAGCTTAATGCTTTTGATTTGCTCTCTAGTTTGATCTTTGGGGTTTTTGTTAGTAGAAATTGATAGGAGTGTTAGCATAATATTTGCATATGTTGTTCCCCCATTTCTCTGCCTTTTCTTGATGTATTTATAGATTTTCCATGCCATATGACCGTTGGAATAAAGTAACTAGTCGTTGGAGTGCATTTAATGTTGTTTTCTGCAATTTGGACCTTTTAACGTACATTATGGAATGCTAACGTAAATTGATCTTCATCCAACCCAGATAACGTATGTTAAGCGTGGGCACAACATACGTTAACTGACTTCCAACCCAGATAATCTACGTTACGTGTGGGCAAGGCGTACGTTATAAACTGACTTCTGGGGCTTGATGTACTTTAAGCAAAGGCACATTAAGTGACTTCTAGGACTTATTTTACAACTCCCATCTTTCTTTCGTGATTTACTCCAAGTCTAACATTTGCTCATCATCAAAAATTTTGTGCATCATCAAAACATAGAAGGATCTTAATGTTGATCACATATGATCTAACAGTTGTAACTTATATATTTTCTTACTTAGAAAAAATAAAAATTTAGCCATAAGTAAACATGTATTTGCTTTGGTTTTGTGCATCTTAATAGGCGGGTGATTTAGACAGTTTTTTCAAAATATTTGGAAATGTTAGTCAACAAGAAATTTGTTTTCAAGCTACTAGTCACTGATTACAACCTAAAAGAGCAACAATCAACGTATTCAATTCTTCAAATTTATGATAATGCAGATTTGCTAGTTGCTTTGGACAGAAATGTTAATGAGAACCCGATATATATAAGTTGATTTCTAAATTTATGTGATTTTTTTTAGCACAATGTAATTACTTAATTTATCGCATTTCATTTTGTAGGAAACTCATGTTGAAAGTGATTTGTTGGAGTCCTTAAATTCTTCTATGAGTTTGAAAAAGAAGGATGTAATTGATCTTGACAAAGACGAAGTGACTTGTCCAGCAGAAAGCCAAATGTCATCAAGTAAGATGTCATTAAAGAAAAAAGATGAAAATTGAGAAGGAATATTGATGAGTTGTTGCAGGGATGAGTTGCTAGATGTTAGAAATTTCCTTTATTGTTCTTTGTTTTCATACAATTAAATTTGTCGCATACTTTAATGTTTAATCATTTGGGTTAGATTGTGCATTTTGAATGTAGATTGTCCACTTTAAATTATCAGTGTTGATTTATACAAAGTTCTCCCATTGTGTGCTATCAGACAACCATATGGTTTATCATACTTTATTGACCTATTTTATTGTTAATGGTTCTTTGGAACACGAGTTTGCTTGGTGGCTTTATGGTTTGCATGATGACTCTTTTTAACTTCTTATCTTTCAACAGATCTTTTTGTTTTTTATTCATGATTTTCGAATTTACTAAGTTTTTAAATTTTTATTTTAACATCGAAATTCGCTAATTTTATGTTATTGACAGTCACCTTCACAAAGTCACATTATATTTGTGAAGTTTTTCTTTGTACGTGATTTATTTCCACAGATTGTTTCATTGTTTTCAGAATAGAAGATCAGATTGTATATATAAAAGAAGATTAGAACAAACCATTCAATTTATGGTAGGTAAAAAGGTATAATTAAGTAAACGAGTACAACAAAATATGTCTCACTCACTTATTATAATTGTATAAGAGTTAAAGAGTCAACTGTATTGATGTCTCTCTAGATAAAATCCCATTGACCTTTGTCAGCCTCTCATCATACATTTGTTCATCTAGATTCGTCTCATGAACATTCAAAGTAGAAGTTGAAGTTTCATGAGTAATCTGAAACATTCTCTTAAGCTATAGCATCGTCAAATTTTATAACTGAAGTGATTAAAACTACGTCATTTATGTTGAGTCGATAATCACACTAGAAGGGGGGGTTGAATAGTGTGATATTAGAAGCTTTGAATTTTCTTCGAAAATGATTGCGGTAAAAGAAAGAACACCAAGAACTTATAGTGGTTCGGCCAACTCGATGCCTACATCCACTACCTAAGTATCACCACTTAGGATTT